>CANUEX010002907.1:0-32314 GCA_948099535.1 Jatropha multifida
CAATATTTAAATTTCACAAAAGCCCATATTTAGCATCTACAATATTCATACATGTAGATTTAAGCATAAAATCACTAAAAATTAATATAGAGATTTTTTTCTTTTTTTTTAAAAAATATTATTAAAATCAATCAATATGAAAAATATAAACTAAAATTTCATAAAAATTACATCTAGCATAAATGAGACATATTAAACGTAGATCAACTCATTTAAAATATAAAAATCAAGTCTTAAAGCACAAAAATATAGAATCACACCAAATAATTCCTAAAAATATCTAAAGATGAGAAATAGCACAAATCTCCAAAATGCTAGTCTTTTAATACCTCTTTTCCCTTATTTTTGGAGGTAAAACCTTCTAAGAAAAGAAAAATCTAAATAAATACTTAGACTTAATGAAAATAAAAATCTAAATGCATGAATAACATAAATAAATATATGACAACTTATTTCTAGCCTTAGTTTGAAAAATCACTAAGATTTTAGATGAGAGAGAAAGAGGCAGAATAGGTTTTAGTGAGAGAAAGTTTACCAAATGGTGAAAATCCAAAATTTTGATGCAAGAATTCACTTCCTTAGTTTAGGAATTTAAATATTTTTGCTTGAACTTGTTCAAAAATGGTGGCTTTTATGATGTAGTGAAGAAAAATGGACAAGAGAGGGAGAGAGTTTGGTTTGGGTGGCTAGGGTTTTGATGAAGAAGAAGATGGGTTGTTGCATGTTTGATTATTTAGGTTTTAGATGACTTTTAGGCACTTTGGTAATTTCTCCAAACGAACAGTGGAGATTAGATATAAAAAAACTCATCCAAGGGCTCATATTAATTCATTAATGGCAATTTGGTAATTTGCCTTTGTGCAGAGATAAGATTGACTTGGTCAAAAGTTTTATATATAGAAGGCTAGGATTTGTTTTAGGTTTCTCTCATCCTAAGGCTAGAATTAGACACTACACTAAGTCTAACTACACATAATAAAAACTTTATAAATATACATATCATGCCATGAGGTAATTTTCTATATAATTAAAATTACTAAAATAATTTATGGCACCATAAATCAACTATATAAGCATAAATCATATCATTAATAAATTAAATCTCTACACATGTGAAATTACTAGACTAATCCTATGACATTATTCACCAAAATCATAATTAAATCATAATAATTTGCAATTAGGCTCTAAAATAATTTAATGCATGCTAATGACATGTTTAGAAAATATGGATGTGACACTTGAGCCAACAACGCACCCTGGCTCACCACCTAAGTTGGGGCATCACCGCTAGTCACAGGTAAGGCTCAAGGTCGATAGTTAAACTTTTTCCTCAATTTTAATGGCATGGCACAGTTCTCAAAATTCATATTTTCATGCAAAGTCATGTATTTTCACATATTTTTGTGCAAAGTCACGCATTTTTCATATGAACACATTTCTCCAGGCATAATCACAGAAATTTTGTTACTGCCCTAATTAGCCAAAGGTCTCTATTTTCTGTTAAGAAAATTATTTTTTGCAGGACTGTCTAAAGCGATGCATTCCAAAAACAAGCCGTTCAAAAAGCGCGTTTGTCCAAAGTGACGCAGGTCCAAAGTGACACATTTTAGAACCAAGCCGCTCAAAGAACGCATTTGTCCAAAGTGTGATGTATATAAGATTAAGTCATCCTAAGTGACGCACCTCCTATCCAGATTATCGAAACTAGTGTTTCCTGTCAGAACCAAGTCTTTCAAAGAACGCACTTGTTTAAAATGACGCAAAATTTAAGAGTGAGATATATTTTTACATGGAACCAAAACATAAGAGTGAGGTGATCTTTTCTTCTACTACTGTCAAGGCCTAATGTTTTTTTTTTTTATTTGGTCTGCCTTAATGGTATAAGAATTTTCGTGAATATCCAATGTTAATCTAACAAACTTTCTATTTGTCCAAATTTTTTCTTAAATTGGGAGTTTATCCTTGAACTCTTCCATAGATTTCAGAGGGCTTGATGTGTTTTTTTTTTTAATAACTTAAGCGATCTGTATTTTGTTTCATTAATATTGAATAAACATGCTTAATAGTTTTCTTTTACGTTGGTGATTATTGTAAAGAATTTCGTTTTTCAGTCTTTATAGTAGTAGTTCTTCCTCATTCCTCCTCCTTCCTCCATTGCCAAGTTGCCACTTTATTCCTTCTTAAATTCTCCATTCCTAACAATTTTATGATTCACATTTCATGCATATCGAACTTGAAGATTGTTATGATGGCTTATTGTTTTGATTTAAATGTAACACAAGTTTTCTTCAAATTTTATGGCAAATTTTATTTTATTCCTTTTTTTAGCATTTAATAAGTAATCTATGACGAATTTGTTTACCTAATCGTGAGTAGAGAAGAACAAGTTTGTTTACTTCATAAACTTTGTTTAATTAATTATATAAAAATTATTGCAATTTCATCAAACTCAATCAAAATTTATAAAAAAAGAATCTTCAATTCTATTAAACTCTACATAGAATTTTAGCAGAATATGTGAAAATTTTACAAAATCTTTTAATTCTGTTAAACTCAATAATTCTTTTAAAATATAACACAATCATAATCCAATACACCCTACTAAAGGGAGTATATCGAATTAAGACTCTACTATATTTTAAAACATTTTAAAATTCCAATGGTATTCAATCTAAATCTTTTTTAGAGTCTATTAAAATCTTGTGGTATTCAATTTAGACACTTATAAAATTCATAAAAATTTGATGGTATTCAATTATGACTTTTTAAAAGTCCTTACAAACTTGATGGAATTCAAAAAATTACTAGAAGTATTTTATAAAATTATTGATTTTATTTTTAAGGTGCTCGATATTAATAAAAGAGTTATTTACATATCCATCCTCTAATCCAAAGATTTTAAAAATATTTTAAAATCTAACAGAATGTTCATCTAATACACCCTTAATAAGGATGTAAGTAGAATAGGGACCGTGAATTATAAACGTATCCATTTAAAACTTTATTGCTCATATCTATTCTAAACCATTTAAATACTCATTTAAGTACCTATATTCAAATCTTTTTAAATTTTACTACTCATATCTATCCAAAACTTGTTTAAAGTATCTGTCAAATGGATAAGGTATCCGTGAATCTTGACTATTCAAATTCAAGCTTATTTAAAATATATTTTTTACTAATAATGGATAGGGTCCGCAGATATCTACTACCAAACCTATTTAATGTATCAATTAACAGGTTGCAGATATCCAAATATCTATGCACATACTCTACATGTATCCATTAATGGTAGTAATTTCACTATTCATATCTATTATAAATCCATTCATAACTACCAATATCCTCTTTAAACATATCGGATCAGAGTGGGTACTCTAAAACCTGTATTACTTTCATTCGTACCCTTAAGATGTAAAGCAATGTATTAATTATTGGATTAGTTTCGAATCAATTCATGTTTGACGAAAATTAATATTAACGATGATGCAAATTTTTAGAATTAATTTGATTATCTTTTAAAATTTTTATTGGTTGATTTCAATTAAATCATGATTTAATCGAATAAAAAATTGAAAAAACTTTGAAATAGTCAAAGAACTGAAGAATACAATCTGTCATTGTTGTATCCGGACCATTAGGTCCCATGAGCCACAAGCGACGAGCCGTGCATCGATTTTAAATTAATATAAAACTGCCTTCTTGCATGAGCTCTGGCAGCTGGTGCAGGTCTTAACTAGAAGTGGTTATTGATTTTTGAATTTAAATTAATATATATATATATATATATATGCAATTTTTCGAGAAATTTGTGGTCGCTGACCATATCATTATTGTTCTAGGAGCATAGGATGGCTGCTAGCGGTGCTAGCCATTGTAGACTTTTTACTGTTGACGACAGTAAGGTTATAATAAAGAAAAAAATCAATTTTGGAGAAGATGCCACAATTTACTTTTTGGCCCTTATTATTTTTTAGCATCGGTTTTAAATTAATATAAAACTGTCTTCTTGTATGAGCTCTAACAGTTGGCATAGGTCCTGACTAACAGTGGTTGCTGGTTTTCAGTTTATATATATGTATATATATATATGCGAGTTTCTAAGAAACTTGTGGTCTTTTGACCATATAATTACTGTTCTAGGAGCACATAATGGCTGCTAGCAGCGTTGACCATTGCAGACTTTTTACTGTTGGTGACGGCAAGGTTATAATAAAGGTAAAAAATCGATTTTGGAAAAGATGAAACAGTTTACTTTTTGGCCTTCATTATTTTTTAGTTTTTCAGTTGGACTCCAAAACTTTTTAATTTGTTCAATTAGTTTCTCAAATTAATTTTGATTGAATATATAAAAATCATTATAATTCCATCAAAGTCAATCAAAATCTATAAAAAAAAAGTCCCACCAATTCTATAAAACTCGATGTAGAATTCTAGTAGAATCTATAGAAATCTTTCAATTCTGTCAAACTCTATAATTCTTTTAAAATCTAAATACAATCTTAATCCAATACACTCCCTTAGCTTTTTTTCTTTTTATCTCTTTTTACCATTTTGAAATTTTTTTTAGTTTTTTAGAAATCAAATAAAAAAGAAAAGATGCAATGTTTTGAAAAAATAAAATCATTAGTCAATTTAATGAGACTAAAATGGTTTCATGTACAATTTATGGTTGTGTAGTTAAAATGACCATATTAACCCTACTAATTGTAGGTGAATTACATTTAATAAGGAGAAGAGAGAACGAAAATTTGAAATTCAAATTTTGAGTTTTCTCTTTATGGAAGTAATGATGAGAAACCTATAAAGCGTCTTGTTTGCACAAATGTCAACATGCGTGCAAGTTTTTCTGCGCTAACATAAGGAATTAGGCATAAGTGAAAGCGAAGAAAGGAAGCCCAATAAATTGACTTTAAAAATGAAAATTTTATGCTTGTCTTTGTATGTAATTCAAACATTTCCCATATGCATCATTTGGCTTTAACTCATTTATTGTTCTTAGAACAATATCTGATAAACACAACCTTTGGCTTTCTCTCATTTACCCTCCATAGAAAAGTTGTAAGATTAGTTGTAATTGAAGTATGAATCCAAGCCTTAGAAAAAGCAAATATAAAGTCTATATAGTTTTTCGAAGGAGAGAGCCTAAGATTTACTACTCATAGCAAGAATATGAGCAATCTGTCTTAAGCGTTAGAAGGAGCTTTTATAGATCTTACAATAGTGTTAACTAGGACGACATATCTTGTAAATTGTATATGAATTCAAATGCTCAGGATATTTCTATTCAAACTCCAATAGATTCATGGGGGAGAGGGGCAATATCGAGCTTGAGGTAGCGATTGCCTCTACATGCAATAAAATTTGATAGATGAAATGGGAGATCGATGAAAGAGCATTTACCCTTGTGGTGTAGTGACAAAATGGAAGAGCAAATAGAAAATACGAAGGTATTATAATGGACTCTCATTATGGACTAGATAATTATAATGGTGGGAGAACTTGCCTTTTTTTTATTAGTTGTACTTGTATTGTCTTTGTTTTGTATTCTATGCCTTAGCATTTGTGGTGCTCGATTCAATTAGAAATTTTTATCTTTTTTCCAGTTACCATAACATATCGAGGTTATTGAAATCTGTAGATGAGAGGGAATATATTTGCATCTAAATACGGGATAGTTACTATTACGTCCCTATATAATGCATAATTCATTAATCGGTCCTTTTTTTTTTAAGTACATTTTTTTGTCCTTATATATTGGTTCTATTACAACGTTAATTCTTTCGTCAATAATTTATATTTTTCCATTTATCAAGGTACATAATGCAATTATGAGGTGAGAGAAAAAATTTTAATTACACAATTGCCCTTCTTATCCATTTTTCTTTTTCTATCTTTGGAGGGAGCGATGCATCAAGAGAGAGAGAGTGGAAAAAAAGAAATGAGTGAAATAGCCACGGATCTATAATTAACAAAGAATCTTTTTTTTTTGTCACCTATAAGTTAGTGGTTGTCTATACCTTTTTTAATCTTCATCCAACCTTAAAATCATCAAAAAGTGAGAAATAGTGAATGCGGAGTTTTTAGAAAGAGAAAACTCGAAATCCATGGCTGGCGCATAGATTATGGAGAGAGAGCTTGACTCCATAACTGACATATAGATTTCACAAGTGTACAGACATAGCTGCATCTTTATGAGTAGGGTCATTTGACCCTCCAAACTAAAGAAAATTTAATAAACAGTCCTTGTAATTTTCTTCAAAATTGACCCACTAGAATATGTAATTGATCCCATTTAAATATTTAATTGACCCTACTAAATGACCCATTAAAATAATTATTTTTTATTTTTTAATAACAATGATAATGATAACAATTAAGAATGAAACATATAAAAGTGAAAAAAAAAAAATAATTGAATGAACCACGACTGAAGCGACACAGCGGATGAAAAGAAAAATAATAATCCAATATACCCGTAAGAGTCGAATGAAATTGATTTGGTTAATTAGGTTGATTCCTATGCATTATTTGATTTGATTTCTTTTTTATTGAGGATGATTTATTTTTTATTTTCGGTTTGTAAGATTTGCTTCGATTTATTTTCGATTTGAACCCACCCACGGGATACTAATCTTTTAAAAACGAGTGGCCAAGTGACCTGGGATTTAACAAAACATGGCTTCGATCAGTGCTTCTGCTCCACCTCTTCACCTCTCTTCCCTTTCCGTGGTCACTTTCACTGCCAACCGAAGAAACACTCTCTCAGTAAGAATCATTGTTCATTAATATTTTCCCCTTTTCCTTTTCTGCATTTTCTTGCTATCCAAACAGCAATGTTGATGTCCTTCAGGTTCTTAGCGCAGTTAGGAATAGGAAGAGTCTAGTAGGAGTTGTCTGCCGTAGTAACGGCGGAATATCAGAATATGGGCAAGGTGCACCTCTCTCCCTCTGTGTTTGCCTTTTGACTGGTAATATACATTCTCATAATTCCCTTTTTGTAGTCTTGAATTACAGGTGCATTTGATCCTGATCTTCGATCAGTGCTTGAACTCGCCAATGAGTCCGAGTTGTATGAGCTTGAGAGAATCCTTTTTGGTCCCAGGTTTTGATTTCAAACTCAAATTCGAGATTCGATTTTGTCTTTCATGTAAATTTTCGATGAATATATATTAAAATTTCCCAAACTTCTCATTTTTATAATTTCAGTTACTTCAGTCCCTTGCTAAAATCCGTAACAAAGAGGAGAGTAGACATCGATTATGCTGTAATCGAAGAAGACCTAGAAGAGCGGGAAGCTTTTATTGCAGCTCTCGAATCCCGGTTCTTATTCCTTGCTGCAGATGCCAGGTCTACATTGAGGTATTTGAACTTGATTTTTTATGGCTATTAGCTGAGGACTTCGTGATTTTCCAATGTTCACGTGCTATCACTAATTCTGTAATTTTTGCCAACTTCTTTGATTCGACTGGACATTCACCGAATGACAATGAAATGAACACAGGAATAATACATGTATATAAGAAATGGGTTGATCTCCTATAATCTGTAGCCTAATTGAATTTTTATGGCTATTAACTGAGGGCCTCAAGACTTTCCAATGTTCATGAATCTAGGTGCACACCCAAGTCAAGTTGAGCTCTGATTTGATCTACTATATGAACTTGATTTAAGAACTTGTACCTCAAAAGTTGAACTAGCTCGAGTTATATTCTTCAAACTCAAAACTCACCTGGTATTCCAATTAATCACCATTTAAAACTCAACCTAAGTTTTTGGTTGATATGGAATTCAAGTTTGAACAAACTTGAGTGAGCTTCACTTTTAGCTCAAACTAGAGGTTTGCCTTTTCATCAGGGTAAGTGGAAACATGACAGGTAATTATTTGAATATTATACATTATTCATATATACAACAACACGACTAAGTCTTATTCCCAGCTAGTGGGTTAGCTACATGGATTTGATTCTTCCGTGTTGCTCATTTAGCGTTAGTTTTTTAGAAAGAGCAAGTATGTCTATATCTTTCTCATTCACTTACTTCCATGTCATCTTGGGTCTTCCTCACCTTTCTAGTCTGATCTACTTTAAGATGCTTTATTTTCCTATTGAGGACTACGAGCAGTCTATGACTCGTGGTTTTACCACCTTAATATTCCTTCTCTGATTTTATCCTTTTTGGGCTACCTTCTCACAAATACATTCATTTTGAATTTTTTCCAATCTCATGTGACCATAGAGACACTCATCCTATATTTGTGATTTTCCTTTAATGCCCAACACTCATTACTACACATCTTTGCTGGTTGAATTGCAGTTTCATAAAACTTGTCTTAAGCTTTGTGGGTTTTTCACTTTGTCACATTAAACTCCATTAGCATTGTCATTTATCCATCATACCTTAATCAAGTACTGTGATAAAGGATAGATATATGATTAAACCCCTAAAAGATAAAGAAAATCTAGTCCAATACCTTAAAATAATAAGATTAGCGCAAATCCTTATGATAAAATAAACACAATATTATTAAAGAAAATTCATAATAACAATAATTGTTCATTTATAGTGTTGGGTTCAAGGGGGCTAATTATAGCGTTGCAAATTTTTATATATACTAAAGGACGTGGAGAAATCACTATTGCCACAGCAGTGATTTTTCCGTTCTGCCCTTGTTTTTTTTATTTTATAATGCTACCCTTTCACTTTAGCACTTCGATATCTTTCTAATTTCAATAATGCCATTTTGCTACCAATTAACCATTCTATCCTTATGGTTTCAATTTGTACAATATTATGTTTTGATTATTTAATACTTCCTTTATGTTAAGGTAAAAAATATACGAGAAATTTGTGAAAGGTAATTTATAAATCATTAAAAATTATATTACTTATTAGGTAGAATTTGAGAAATTTAAAACACAAAAAATGAGTACGTTTTATATATTTAATAATTTTTCATCATAATAAGTGATAAAATAAAAAAATATTGAATCTGGATTTTATGCTTATCATTAAAACAAATATGTACTATTAAAGCTATAAATAAAAATTTGAGAGCACAATGTGAAATAAAAATAAAATAGATCAAATACAATAAGTTTAATAGCTTTAAGATGATTACAACAAAATATTTATCTTACTCAAAATATACACAATCTTTAAGTACTATATCAAATTTAACAATCAAGTATTTCTTGATTAATTAAAGTGTTTAAAATACAATTTCTATACCTAATAATTTCCTAAAATATTCTCAAGCGTACAATTACAATGATTTTACCTTAAACCCTACAACTCAAATAGCCTCTAAAATAATAAAATATCCAACTATTTATAATTTTTTAAAAAAAATTCTATATAGTCATTATAGCTTTTACATATTGTATTATCCATTCCATCACTTCTTTAAAAAAAGAAAATTAAATATAATATTTTCACTTTTCTGACTATATTACCTTTTCTTTAAGAAAAAAAATTTGGCAACACGCTCGTAATAAACTAATTAGTTGTAAAATTACTAACCTCAACCTAATTATGAATAAATATAACTTCCTAAACTATATAGAACTGGATTACCGCTGCCCTTCAGGCATGCCTCCTATGCTTACCACTCACCTAAGCTCTTGCAGCATGCCCCCTTTACAATAGAAAATCAAGAAAATAATAATTTTAATTAAAACAGGAAATAAATAAAATAGGAATACAAACTAAAATTAAGTTTTGAAAATTCAAACTTCTGAAATGAGCTTTAAGGACATGACACTGCGTTGGGCTAGACACGGAAGCGTTGAGTGTGACGCTTGGTGTGCTGAACCTGACACTGGGTATGTTGAACACTGCTGAAACTTTGAATTTTGCTAACCGCAAATTTCTTAACTTCTGCATTGCATCATTTTTGAATAATAGATCCATGTACTTGAAATGTGTGTTGAGGCACCATCTCTCCATCGAGGGTTACTTTATTTCGCTCTTTATTTTTCTCCACATTAAATTTGCAATGCAAGTATTCTGTTTTTATTTGGCTAACCTTAAAACCTTTAGCTTCTAAAGTGCTCCTCGAAAGTCTAGCTTTTGGTTGACTGCAGTTTGAGTTGTATCAATTAAGATAATATCATCTACAGCATCATGCACCAAGGGTATGATCACAAATATGTTCTGTCAATTCGTTCATGACTAATGCAAATAGTAAGGACTTAAAGTTGATCCTTGGTGTTGACCAATTGTTGAAGGGAAGTCCTTTGTGTGACCTTCAATAGTTGTGACACTAGTGATAGGTCTCCCATCCATGTGTTTGAACACCTTTATGCATAGAACTGAAAATCTTCTACATTTGACAACATGCTACAACACATCTGTTATCACTCTATCATAAATCTTATCCAGTTCAATGAAAGTTATATGTGAATCTTTCTTTTGTGCCCATGGGAGTTTTCAGTCCCAATCTATGCTCCATAACTCTCTCCTAGAGCTTCGTAATGTGACTTATGAGCTCAGTGCCCCTTTGAGCAGCTTAAGATGTCCTCCTTATTCTTAGATATGGTGGTAGAATTCTTCTCCTCGATGCTCCAAGTATTTTCTTTGAAATTAAATATTATTATATAAATGAATCAATCATGCTACTTCTGTTTCTTTTAAGTACTTACATAATTCAGTAGGAATCCCATCTAGTCCTCAAGCCTTACTTGTTTTTATTGTTTTCAAATCCCCCTTGACTTTCGAGGTGCTTATCATCTAGGTGTAGTTTACATTCTTGTCTTGGCATCACGTTGCCCATTCTTTGCATTATCATCGTTGAATAAGCTATCAAAATAACATCTTCATTGCTCCTTATCTTTGTCTTTGACAAAGACTTTCAATTCTTGTTCTTAATGTAGTCAGTTTTTATTTAAATCTCCACATCTCCTTTCTCTTGCCTTTGCTCACTTGTAGATGTCTCTCTCATTTCGTACGCAAGTTAGATCATAAATCTTCTTTAGCGACTTTCCTCATATGCATCTCCAATTTGAAACTTAGGTAGTTGTATATAGCAATCTCTTTTAGCTCGGATTGCCGTTGCACTTCCTCATTTCAACACCAACTCTTCTTTAAAGGTGGTCCATTACCTTTTAACTCACATATTACCACCATTGCTACCTCTTTATTTTAGTGGCCATCTCTTAATATCAAATTTTATAAAAACATTAAAATATTCATTTAGGATCTCAAGTTGCTCTATTTAATTTTCAATTTGACTTGATTACAACTAGTTGAATTTGAATATCTTATGAATTGGGTTCAAAGAGTTAATTAGTAGCTTAAGTTTGTCATATCCCCTATTTGAATTGATGATCAGAGTTGAATGTATTACATCTTGACTAGTATCTGTCATTCTTTGTCGTGGTAGGGGTTGGAGGCCTTCATATAGAAATGTTTTGCTTGCTGTTAGGAAAAGGTTAAACATTTCTTGTTCAAGGAAATTGTCCACTGAAGACCTAGAGGCTGAGATTTTCCTTCATCTAGTTCAAGATTATTCAAGGTACCTTTCACTGGTCCTTGCTAGTCATTTTACTGAATTCTTGCATGAGGAATGTTGAAATGGATCTAAATCTCATTGTATCTAATTGCATTCAAGGGAGATGGAGTGAACTCCATAAAAAGTTTGTAAGTTGATTATCAAAAAATTAATGCAAAGTGGAAGAGTTGGGAATGAAATGAAAATTAGAAGCAATTAATGACACTCAAATTTGCATAAAATACAACTTCATGTTCACGATTTAATAATGGCCACTGCATCCCTTATTGTTTGAATCATATTGGATTTTGCTTCTGATTGTTTGGGTTTGGGTGAAATGTTTTGATTGCAAGTTATCTGTCTCAGTGCATATTGGATTTATCATGCTGATTTGTACAGTGTTGTTTGGGGTGTCCCATTCTTACATTTAAAAGAAAAATTGTAAAGTGGTATCTGTTTCAAATTCTCTCCTTGCTGACACTAGTAAATGAAGGCATAAAGAGAATCATCCACATAGCCAATGTTGATTTTTTTTTTCTTCCAAAAAAAAAGAAGAAAATCAAAATCCCTCTTGTTTGATCAGGGGTAATGGTCGCTAAAAGTTGAACAGGGAAGAAGTGGTCTTGATTGTTCAAACTACCAAGCACCATATTAGGAGAATTCTTCTTTTTGTTGAAGAAATTCTCAAAATTTCCACATTTGTCCTAGAATTGTTTCCAAGAAGCCTATCAAGGTGGATGGAAGAAGCTTATCAATGTGAATTGTTTTGGAGGCTCGACTTAAAGTAGCTTGTGAAAAAGATTTTGAAAATTTGTAATAAGATTATTAAATGATGTTCTCAATTTCAAAAGTATTGGAAATTGTTTAATGCAGACTTATCTTTGAATGAAGAGGAATAGAAATAAGGAAAGGATTCTGTAGAGATTTGTGTAATTAATAGAATATTGTCTTTCCTAGTTTAAGGTTTTTTCCTATTTAGATTATTACCATATTAGAACCATTCTTTGTGTATATATAGAATAGAAATTGTATAGAGATAACTAGAATACAAAGAAATAAACTCCCTTTCTTCAAAAATCTTCATGGTATCAGAGCTCATCCACGTTTTTCCGGCCTAGGGTATTTTCGCAACAAGGCTGAGTTGCAAGCAGCGCAGCCAGGGGAGGTAGTTGAACGTCATCGTCCACTTCAGAAGGAGCAACTGCCAATTGGCCGTTCCCGCTCGACCCCATTGCTGTACGGTCACATCTGTGTGCACACGCACCGCCAGAAGGTTCTGGCCTTTCCTCACGCGCCGGCGCATACAGCGGTTTTCCGGTGACCTCTACTGACGATTCTTGCTCTGGTGGCTTCGTTTTGGTGCTGTGACCCTGACCCACTGGTCACTCAGTCCATTTTTTGATTTTTTGTGGTAGTTCCTTTGTATACGCCACTGCTGCCGTGTTTGCAAATTTTTCTGGTTCTGCAATTTCCTTTAAATCGGCTATTGAATTGTTTAGATTGACAGTATGGATGACGGAAAAAAGGTAGATGTGATTTTTCACTCGGAGAATCCTTCACTTTAGATTAGCCCAGTGAAGTTAGATGGCACGAGTTACTTGGCTTGGTCTAGGTCCTGTTTGCTATTCATTGAGGCTAGAGGTTTGCAAGGATATCTTGATGGTAGAGCGCCAAAACCAGTTTCTATAGATCCAAGTTATAATAAGTGAAAATCAGAAAACTCCCTTATTATGTCTTGACTAATAAATTCTATGCAGCCATCCATTTCACGTAGATATTTACTGCTTGATACAGCTAAGAAAAGATGGGATGCTGCTTCACAGACTTATTCGCAAACTGGAAATTATGTTTAGCGGTATGAGCTACGGCAGAAAGTTCATGAAACCAAGCAGGGAGATCTAACTATCTCTCAGCATTTTGCTGAACTTAGTGGGTTATGGCAGGAACTAGACTATAACCAAGAATTTCAGGCAAAATGTGCTGATGATGCGACTCAAGTTCAGAAGTTGATTGAGGTAGAATGAGTGTATGATTTTTTGGTTGGTCTAAATAATGAGTATAATCAGATTTGAGTCTAGGTTCTTGGACGGGATCCTTTTCCATCCTTGCGACAGACATACCCATTTGTACAGCAAGAGGGAAATTAAGAAGAGTGCCATGGTTCGCAGATCTACGATGGATAAAGCAGAATTGATTGCAAATTCAGCAAAAGAACAAATACAGGCTGTGAAGAGAGGTTCTTCGGATAGAGATCATTTGTTTTGTGACTATTGTGGAAAGAATAGACACACTAAGGAGTTCTGTTGGAAATTAAATGGACTTCCAACTAGGGGGCGCGGAGGGAAGCGAGTCAGTTCGTCTAGACCACAGGCACACGTATCTGATAGTGGAGCTTTGTCTAAGGAACTATCTACTGCTGGTAGCTTTTTTGATAGGGAAAATCAGTCCTTGAAACAGTTGTTTTCACAGCTTGAATCTTCCTCATCTGCTGCAGCTTCTAATTTTGTTAATTCACGTAATGTTTTTCTTACCTCTCTTGCAAAAATTGCAAAACCCTTTTGGGTGATAGATTCAGGAGCAAATAAACATACAACAGACTCTGTAAACCATTTCCTCACATATTCTAAGTATCAGGGCACTGAAAAAATTCATACTGCGAATGGCTCTTTTGTACCAATTTCTAGCACAGGTTCTATTGATTGTACTTCCAATATTAAACTTTCTTTTGTTTTCTATGTTCCTCGATTTTCCATTAATTTGTTATCTGTTAGCTTAATCACGAAAACGCTTAATTGTAGTAACCTTTTACCCTACTCATTGTGTTTTTCAGGAACTGAACACGGAGAGAACTATTGGCAGTGGTAGCTTGCGCAATGGACTGTATCTAGTGGATGACGTTTGTCGGTTTTCAAATCCGGTTACCAGTCAAGCTTTGTTAGGACTTCTAGAAATCCTTCTCTTGAAATTGTTCAATGGCATAGGAGATTAGGCCATCCCTCTTTTTCTGTTTTAGGACGTTTGTTTCCCACTTTGGTTACTAAGTGTGATTTGGATTCTTTGGTATGTGATGCTTGTGAACTTGCCAAACACACTAGGTATTCTTATCCTCCACTTAATAATAAAAATTTGGTTCCTTTTGCTGCTATTCACTCTGATGTATGAGGTCCTACTAAAACTGTTTCTCTTTCTGGTTATAGATGGTTTGTGACCTTTGATTGTTGCACTAAATTGACTTGGGTTTATTTGATGAAAACAAAAAATGAAGTTTTTTCGTGTTTTCAGAACTTTCATAAAATGATTTGCACCCAGTTTGATGCGTATGTTAAAATTCTAAGAACTGATAATGGTATTGAATACATGAATACAGTTTTTCGTACTTATTTAGATTTTAATGGTATCATACATCAAACTAGTTGTGTTAATACCAGTGCTCAAAATAGAGTGGCTGAAAGGAAAAATAGGCATTTATTGGAAGTAGGTAGGTCATTTATGTTCACTATGAATCTTTCCAAACCATATTGCGGGAGCTATTTTAACTGCTACTTACCTTATCGTATGCCTTTTCGTACTTTGAATTTTAAAACTCCATTAGAGGTTCTTTAAGGAAAAAATTCTTATATTGTGCCTCTTAAAGTTTTTGGTTGTGTTTGTTTTGTTCATCAGAATGGTCCAAGCAAATTAGATTCTAAAGCCTTGAAGTGTGTTTGTTGGTTACTTTACTACTCAAAAAGGATACAAGTGTTATTATCCTCTTTTTAGGAAATATTTTGTAAGTATGGATGTTACTTTTAGAGAGTTTGAGCCTTATTTTTTTGTCCAGTCACCTTTTCAGGGGGAGAAATATCAGAAGGAAGAGGTAATAGATGACTTTTCAATTTCAAAAAGATAAATTTATTTGTTATTGTTATGGTTGTCGTCGTCGTCGTCGTTGTTGCTGTTGTTTTAAAGGTATAATTATTATATATTAAAATGCGACGCATGTTTCTGTAAATCAACTCAAAATCCAGTTGTTAAATAAGTAATCCTTATTATGAAAAATATCAACTTTTTATTTCATTGAATAGGATATTTATATGAATGTCGAAACACTTGCAATCTACAAAATCCTATAAATGCTGAGGTTTTGAATTCTAAAATCTCATTTAAATGAAGCCTTAATCCTAATATATTGTGATATGACTTTTTCCCCCATTCTAATTGAGGAAATTTGACGTAGTCATAAAAAAATCAGATTTAGGATTATTTATTCTTGATCTTTTTTCGTCGCCAATTTTCCTATTTAGGACATTTTCCAATCTAGTACTATCTGGAATTTTCTTTGTCATCAAAGATGTATTATTTAAAAGGTTGTATTCTTCGAATTTATTGATTATTTCTTATTCCTTATTGTCTTTTTCATTTAGTCATACATTCTCATCCCTCTGCAGCCACCAATCTTGAAATCTAGTGATTGTAAAAGGTTGTATTCTCCAATCTAGTGATTGTTAAAGGTGGTAGTCTTCCAATCTAGTGATTGTTCATTATTCCTCATTTTCTTTTTCATTCATTCATTCATTCTTATCCTTCTATGTGGCCCCTAATTCGCTCTTTCCTCATTCTAATAACTTAAATTCACAACCTGCAAACTGTCCCTTTCTAGTTTGAACCCTGGTGGTGGTGGTTCAACTAATCTCTTATATTGCATTTCTCTCATGGTTGCATGCTTATTAGCCAGTCATGGCCATTTTGATTTCTTAATATTTAAAGGGCCTCCTACTTCCAGGAAAAGAATTAATTTAAAGTGCATAATTAAATAACTATTCTTAATTTTTAATTTTCTGTTATTCTGTAATGACATTGCCACTCCCTTCATCCAGTGAAGCAATAGGAACTTTTCCAGGCACGTGGGAATTACCTGAGTTTTCAATTGATCAAGGTAGTTTGGAACATGGGCTTAGGCAGTGGAAGGGTGCATCCCTTGATGCTCTAAAACTTGGGCTGGGAGAACTTCGGTCAATGGTTTTGAAGGTATTCCTATTGTCAAATTGGCTTAATTTGTGGGTACTTTTTAAGCATTAAACATTTTATGGAATTCCCCCAGCATTTTTTTTTAAATTTTCCTTTTCTCTTATAGGGTGGTGCAGTGCTTACAATGTCAAGATTTTATCAATTGGTAAGAGAGACTTTTTTCTTTGTTTGTTATCTTTGAGTCTTTCTTCATGTCCTTGAGCTACTTTGATTTTGTTGTTAGTTCACAAGGAAATTATCAGGGAAGGTATTTCTAGAAGCTTCCAACTATCAAATTAAAAAAGAAGTTATGAAGAAGGTACATGCTTGGCATCCTTGTCTCTAGCTTTTGAGAAGCATTCTATTTTTTCTCTCATAATACATACATATGCATTTGGTTTTTAATCTATTAAATTCAAGTATTTTATTGTAGAATTCTATTCAAAACAAACCTTTATTAAGTCAAGCAATTTTTGTAGCTGCTGTTAGTGTTGAATTTTATTTTTCTTTTGTAATATTGACCTTCAATTTTTTAATTACTCCCTCCTTAGTTTAGTACGAGTCATTTGATTATAATGAAATAATGTAGATAATTTAAGAATTAATATATGGGTACATTAAGGAAAAACTAAGCAAAAGTTACAGTTTTATGTTGACTTAGAGAATCCTTGGAACATCTTGTTTATTTAATTTAAGAAAATTTTTGGGAGGATTCCTTTTTTTTCCCTTTATTGTATATTTTCTACTTAGAAAAAGGTTTATGTATATATATACTATATATAAAAGTGGGAATAGGGGGGAATAATAGGATTTCGGATAACGTCCTTAATGAAATTTATAATATCCTAAGATAACCATAGTCATAGCCAATTAGAAAATTAAATTTTATTATTAATATATTTATAAAATTATTTTAAACCAATAATATTTTCTCATTTACATGAAGAGTGAGAGGTCTCGAGTTCGAATTTTTCCGACTATAAGTATTTTTACCGATTTAATAAGTGGAAGGTTATTCTTTGTTGGTAGCTCAGTATTAATTCAGCCCATTAAACACTTAATGAATTAAAAAAAATTATTTTTTAAATAAATATATACAGATAATTAAGTAATTAAAAGTTTAAGTTTTACCTTTGTTAAATTTATTTTTTAATAAATATATATGATAACAATACATTTAAAAATATTTTTATGTTTTATTTATAAATATTTAATTCTTTTAGGATATAGATAAAAAAAGAAAAAAAGTATATTTTTTTATTAATATTCTTTTTTTTATGTTTGTATGATTTAATTGGATGTATTTTTTTAAAAATAAATTTTCAAATAGAATATATATAATTTTTTATTTAAGAGAGAGGAAAAAAAAAGAAAAGAATATATTATTTTTATTAATGTTTTTTTTGTGTTTGTAAAATTTAATTGGATGTATTTTTTAAAAAGTAAATTTTCAAATAGAATTTATATACTAAAATCTGATAGAATAAACAGTTGATAATTTTTAATTTAAAAAATATATATAATATTTTGTTGATATATTTATATATCTATTTTCATTGAAACATTTTTTCGTTAGGTTGGTTTTGAAAGAATTTTATTTTTAATAATAATTTTTTTTGTTACTGAATAATTTATAACTACTATCATTTTAATTTAGTTGGAGATTTATATCTCCTTGTGATAAATATATGGTCTATTGATGATTAAACATTTTTTATTTTCTTGATATTTTTTTCTTTCATGTCCTAAATCTGTTTGATTTAAAAGAAAATATTATTTAAGAAACTGAAAAAACTAGAACTATATAATTCTGTTTGGGTCACTTTTTTGGATTTCAAGAATTTTTTATACATGTATTCCACTAAGTAAATAATATTGCTACTGTAGTCAAAGTGATTTCTATTATTAATTCAAATCATCCTCTCATTTCTTTTCTTTATCTAATAATAAAAAATAATTTATTATTATTTTTCATTATAGTTGTATATAGATATATATTTGGAGTTAAGGATAGAAATTGAAGATTAAATGATGACTTGATTTTCTTTTTGGGCATCTATTAGGATTTTAAAAATCTACATTTATAAATTAGGGACTAAAAGATTAAATCTAAGAATTAGATTGAACTTTATTTTAAGGCCACTTGATTATATAAAAAATAAAGAAACAATTTTTCTCCCAAAATCTGTTTTTAATTCAACATTAAACATATTTTTCTAATGTGCGAAAGTCAAACTAGGACAAAAATTTTTGGATGGAGGGAGTATTTAATTTTGCAAATTAATTAAAGTTCATATGTTACAAATCATATTTAAAAATTATAGTCTTTTGTTACTTATATGATTTATTCAATACTCTTGGATTTACTATCTACAAAGTCACACATTAAAAGGGGATAAAAAAATGCTTTAACACCAAGATCATAGTTGAATAAATAACTACCAAAACTGTGGTTGTGGAACCAGTTCTTTATTCTTTGCATAATTGTTATCTTATTATTGAACAAACTAGTACTCGGAATATTCTTTTATTGTATGAATGAAGTTCATTCAAGGCCATTCTAACATGTAAATATAATGTTGAAAGATAGGCATCTGCATTGTCCACTCATAGATGCAAGCGATGGTTTGACTTGGCAAGGGAGTAGAGAGTTGTGATTTATGATCCAAGATGACCCATTCATTATGATTTGGTCCAAATATTGTTAGAATACTTTTGGTTGGAATCATGCATTTTGAGTTGATTCTCTACATTTTCAATTTGGATGTACAGGCTGAACTGGAAGTATCCTTCAATCCAGGCTGAATTCAGTAAACTCATAGTGAATTGGGCGAATTTAGTATGAATAGATTCATTCATCAGACCCTAGTTAGTTGTTCCCTATTTCATGCGTTATCCGTTTTATTAATATATCAAATGATTTTAAAGTTCCTTTTCAAAATTTTTTACAAAAAGTTATTTCAAAACTTTCTTTTTCGGCATTTATTTTTCTTTGCATTGGTTTTAACCTGATCAGAGTGGATATTAGAAACAAAGGATTCATATAATTGTTGTTGTTGCTTTGTTGTACATTTGTTTGATTATTTCAGAATTGTGTTAATAGAACCCAATATATCTAAAAAATATAACTTCAATATTAACATGAAAACCCTATACTTAATCTTTGGAAACTAGAAAGCGTTTTATTGTCTAAAATTGTAACCCTCTATAATTCTTGTTTTCCAATTGTTCATTTGAAAAATTAAAAATTGGGAAACTGAGAAGAACATAGAAGAAAATTAAGGGTGTGTTTACTTGTAGACTTAATAATTTTCCAAATAGAAATCAGAAAACCAATTTTCCAATTTTCTAGTATTATAGTTTTAACCAGACTTTGAAAAACATGATGTTTTCAGTGTTTCCGCATTAAAAGAATTCCTTATTTTCATTTTAGCAAAACATAGAGCTTCATAATTTTACCTCACTTCGGCATTGTTTGGCTGGGTTTCAAATTCTAATTGCCGAAATGAATTTGTTGTTCCACATTGATTTTTTTTCTGAAAACAATTTACTTTGGATCTGATTCTTGCACTGAGCTATTCTTATTTTATTTTCTCTCTTTTTTTTCTTCGGTAATAATCCTTATTTTGGACTTTTGGTCCCTTCAACTTGGCTTCAATGCCTAGATTAAACTTTTCCCTTTCTTTTCTAATTTTTGTTTCTCAATGTTTCTTTTTTCTTTTTGTTTGTAGATTTCTTTTTTATTTTCAATTCCTTTTGAAAATTTCTAGTATGATAAAAGATTTGGTATAGAATTTTCATGGTTTTTATTTATTCTCAATTTCATTTGATATACAATCTACTATTTTTCAAAATATATGTGAAAATTTTTTTTGTTAAAATATATATTTTTTTTTAAATTACAAATTAGTTTTTTGCTTTACAAATGAACATATTTTCCAAGTTTTCCAATGATAATGACCACTTCAATTTCTAAGAAAACTGAAAACAGGAAATTATCTTCTGCAATAAACAGGCCCTAAATATTTTCCATAACTAAACACGGCCAAATATTTTTCTTCTGCACTCTTAAATGCTAGAAAATAATGTTTGATTTTTGGTATTGCAATTGAACATAAAATAGGTGATTCAAAACAAAAGATTTCCCTGAAATATTTTGCAGTGATAAGTTATTTTCTGCTAAATATATGGAGCCTTATGTTGTATTATTATGTTTGAAGAGTAGGAGAGTATCTATAATCATTTTGTTTATAAATGCATCGTGTTGTTATTTTGTCCCTTGTGTGGTTCATATACCTAAATTTTATTAGAACATATGCACTATTTATTGATATCAGTGTCAAGCTATTATTATATTTCTAAACTTAAAAGGACTTAACTTTTTGTTGGTTAAAACGTTTGGGCATTATATTGCTGAAAAATCATCTAACTCTAAGGAAAGGAAAGGATCTAATGTTGTTTTATTAGTCAAGGTATTTCGTGTAGCTATATTGTTTTTGATCAATTTTGAGAATTATATTCAATCTTACAATTCAATTTGATTCCCAATTTAAATAAAATGTGATTTGAATTCTTGATTTGAATCTTGATTTGTCAAGTATCTGGCATCAATTAAATGCAACTACAAAATTGACTTGAGCTTCATGTGAGCCTTAACAAGGTGCAAGGTTTTACTTGCCCATTACATGATGAATTTGCATAGCCTACACTGAAGCATTTAGCCCTACTTTGTGTCTTTCAGGTTTTTACTTACTTTGAGACCTTGAGCTTGCCCTCCTTGGTTGTGTAAATGTATCTGTGACATTTTTATTTTGTGTTCTTCATGATTACAGGGCTCCTTTTTCCATATGATTGCATCATCTAATTTTTTGGCCCTGTTGTAGTATCTTTTTTTTTTTTTCCTTTTCTCTTTCAGTTAGAATATCTTGGATGATAGGATGAGACACCATATGCATGATACTATAGCCAAGATGAGCATCATTTATCTGTTTCTTTCTTCATACTCAGGGTGGGCAATTAGCTGCCATTAATTTGGAGTCTAGAGCGGCATTGCTTGCGGCAAAGCAGGTAAATGTTATCATGGGAATTTGAATATTGATTGAAAATGATCTATCATGTTTTGGCATAAGCGCTTAAAGTAGTCAGCTTAAATGCTACAACTAAAATTTCACAACTTCAAGCCAAGTAAGCATCCAATTTGATAATTTGTTGTTGAAATTTAAATGAATAAAAAGTGTTTATGTTATTATATCTTGGTTACTTTAAAAATTCATTTATTGGGCACTTATGTAGTATTAATTGAAAATTTGTTGGTTTGAATATATTTGGATGTCTTGGAAAGGATGCAGATACTATGAAAATCTAGAGGGAAAAGTTCATGAACATGTGACTTGGTTGGATAAATTGCTCTCAGGGTCTCTAAACTTATGCCTTGGTTTTGTGCGTCCTTGAAAATCAGTTTGTTGGAATAAGGTTATTTGAATTGTTGTGCTATGATACGATATAACCAAGATAATTTTGGTCGATCGTCATCAAGTCATGATGTGTCAACCAAACTTCTTTTTTCATTCTTAAAAATTAATTGTGTCACACAACCACGCTAAGCTAACCTTTTCTCTCCCAATAATTGTTAAAATCTCAAAGAAGTATTGCACCATGGCACAAACTTTACCTCTCTCTCAACTATCATCACGAGAATCACCCCAACCTAATTCACCATACCTCCTCTATATCCTCAACGCAGATTCATTGAACCATTCCAACTCCGTCTTTGCCTCTATCTCAAACAACTACAACTAGTGCCATTTTGCTTTCAATTTGAATCAAGCAAGAAATACATGTAATGAATCAAGGTTGAGTGTAGTTAGTTTGAAAGGAAATAAGATTGAGGGATGTTTTTTTTGCTTAGATAAGCATTGAAAATGTTGATTTTGTGAGAAGAGTTGAAAAACTTCATTTGATCTCGTGAAATAAATTGTTACAAGCCTATTTATACCTAGATCTAGGACTACGTGGAAATTCCTAGAATACCTTTTACAATAAAGAATAAGCTCCTAAAAACTTATACAACTACACAAGACAACACTCCGTCTCAAGAGGACTTGGATTGGTCTTTTGCATGGTGATATCAACAGGTTATGGGAAATGTGGACTTTTAAAATTTTTTTTCCCGTCCGTGTGTTTAGGTCTGTTAAATGGTAAAATTTTATTTTAGTTAATCTCTGTTTTTTTTTTAAATATTTAAGAGCAAAGTTTAAAGGTTTATGAAATTTCGATATTATAGGATTTGAAGGGACCCAAATGAAGTAGATATTATGTCAATTGGAGAGAGGTAATATTAGTGGTAGAAAGAGGAAGGAAAGTAGAGACACATGGAGAGTCAGTGTGCATGGGGAGTAATGGTTAAGTATTTAATAAAGTTTTCAACAGAAATATTAAAAATATTCTATGGTGGAAGCCATTATGACTAGAGTTTGATCAAAATATGGTGTGAATGATATTATTTCTCTTAAATAAAGTTGAATGACTTATGCGTGACATTGAAATTTGGAGACCATAATGTTTATTAATAAGAAATTCAAGGGCAATATGTAAAATTTGTAACTTGTATTATCCTATTATAAGTCCTTTTATGTCAACAATAAAAAGAAAGCACGTCCTTTTTGTTTGTTCATATGTTCCTACCATCATATTTTCATATATGTAACAACTATGGGTATTATGTAACTACTTGAGAAATGGTATTATGCTATATGGTTATATGGTTTTTGTATAGTTTTATTGTATCTTATTATTATATGCTAATATAATGTTGTTCTCTACATCATTATTTTTCTCTTGGATATTGACAGGGTTTGGCTGGTGCTGCATCAAGATATTTGGGTCTTAGGAGCATGGTGTCATTGCTTGGCCCAATGTATGATCTCTTTTGCAACAAAAAGCAACTTATCTATGTTCAAGCTTTGTTTGTTTCCAGTCTTTGCCTTTTGTTTGTCATTTGCTTTGGAGTTCTTTTTATTTATTAATTATGGCCAAGGGTTCAAATTTACTGAGGTTCAAAAATCAAAAGTTAATTTGGTGCTTTACTTTCAATTTCCATCATTTGAGCCCTTGAACTATTAAATCTCACCAATTTGAACCAATAATTAACTCAGTTTTTCATGCCAGTACACTCACTGTTAGTTTGGTCTTTCAAATGGCAAGTTGTTCTATTTTCAATTGAGATCAGGTCTACCTTGTGTGCAACTCATTTTCTTCAAATCAGACATTTCTTTTTCTTTCTAATGTTTACGTGTTTATAGGTCAAAGAAAGTTTTATGCATTTATTTATTTGTTTTTTTTTTTAAAGAGAGAGGACTTTGGCCAATCTTAGCGGGACAAAATCCTAAAGATGAAAAGAGGACAAGAACTTGTTTGATATCCTATATTAGTAAGTAACAATATAAATATTCCTAACATTGAAATCCTTTTGTGTTGTAATTGTGTCTACTAGTCTTGGAACTCTATCGTATTTTTGGTTCATGACTTCACATAATTTATTTTGGTGATATTGGCCAATGTTTGGAATGTTTTTCATTTCCACGAAAGATCAAACTTAATCAATAATCAGTAAAATAAACTTGAAATCCTAGTTCATATGATCAGTCTTTGGTTCCAAATAACCTAAAAGCTATGTTTCAATTGTAAACAAGGGGCTTTGTTTGTTGCTGAAAGCATAGCATGCATAGGATTGTTCTCAGCTTTTCATTTGCTTGGGTGGGAAAAAGTGGAGAAGAAAGAGAGAGAAAGAGAAGGAAAAAAGAAAAAGAAAAAGAAAAAAGAGAGAGGAGGTTACACTTCAGCATTGATATGGCCATTGTAAACTCTTTTTTTTTTTATTTTTTTTAATCTTATTATGTTGGAGTTGCACTTTTTCGTTTTTCAGTATTTTTTAAGTCTCTTAGATAGATAATGGAAGTTGGTGTATTGTTAATTGACAAAGAATTTCGGAAACAATCATTTCCTCTTTATTTATATGTAGACACACAATTTCAAATTGAGGGTTCTGATTCCTTCTTCTTAAACAAATACATGATTTTGTTTGGCTTTTTCTAGTTGGTGGATAAACACTTTCTATAAAAGGAAAAGTTTATTCTTGTATGATAATATTGTAAGTCAGAAATACAAAGATTTTTTTTAGTTCAGTTCTCTCTTCATCATTGTCTTTTGACATTAGTGCGGGTTTAAATATGATTAGAGTGTAATGAAGACAAAATAATACATATAGCTGACCCCAACTTGTTTGGGATTAAGGTTTAGTTGTTATTGTTGTTATCTCTCCTCATCTTAACTTTGCTTTGGGTGTCTTAGTTATTGGCGGTGATATAATTTTCTACTAAACACTTGAAAGATGCAAATATTTTTTGGTTATATGCATATATACACAAATGTGTTTGACTTATTTGATTTGGAGTATCCTTGTATAGGATATTTAGGAGTGTATATTGCTCTTTCCTTATTTGTTCTTTTTCTATTTAGAATTTGGTACTTGTGTATAAATAGGATGTATAGAATCTCACTGAAACTTAAGAAATATAGAAATTCTTTCTCCCATATATTTTTTCAACTTTGTATTAGAGCCAACCTTTTTTTGGCGCTATATCTTGAATCAAAACGGAAACAGATCAAAAGGGAACTTCTAGGCTTGTTTAGGGCATTTTCCAATAAGCCTTGTAAGAGAGAGAGTTGAGCGTCACAGCCCGCCTGAGAAGGAAGGCTTGCCATTGATTGACCCTTCCCTAGAAGCTCACCGTCGTCCAGTCACACGTGTGGCCTCATGTGCTGTCAGAAGCTACAGTGCCCAACACTCACCGGCGAATGATGTCATCTCTGGCGACGCACCTTGTTGCGGCTCACTCCGGTTGACTCATCTTGCTCCGATGACCCTCTCTCTGGCTTCGAAACAGGCATTGGGTCAACTTTCTAATTCTCTTTTTTCTTTTGTTTTTATCGGTGCTGTTTTGACGTGTGCTTTAAGCTGCGCCTCTACCCAATCTATTTATGTCATTCGTTCTTCTTTGATGTTCCGCTGTGAGTTTTTATTTGTTGCTATCTTTCGGCTACTATCTTGCTTCTTTGTTGATTGAGTATCTACCCTATTTTTTGGTGGATTTATTGCTGTTTTTTGATAATGTGTAATGGTATTAAAACCACGGATACATGTTAGAAATTGCATGGACGATCGACTAGGGACCATAGTAGTAAAATGATGGGTTGTGGTGGTAAAAGGATTGGTCCAACTAGACTTGTTGCACACCTACCTGAAGCATCTTTTGCTGGGAATTTCTTTATTGAAGAGGTACAATTATTCCTACGTTTTTTGTCAGAACTTGACTCTTCATCCACAACAGCTGCTTCTAATTTTGTGCAGTATGTTATAACCCTTCTTACTAATTCTATCGATGATTCATGGGTTATAGATTCAAATCAAACAAACATATGACGGACTCTTCTAATAAATTTTTAATCTATTCATCTTGTTCTAGTAAAGAAACTGTTCGCGTTGTTGATGGTTCTTTCGCACCTATTTTTAGCACAGGTTCTATTAAGTGCACATGCACTATCGATTTAACTTCTATCCTTCATATTTCCAGTTTTCCTGTAAACCTTTTATTTGTTAGTGCTATTACAAAAGCTCTCAACTACAAAATTAAATTTTTTTCCTACTTATTGCGTTTTGTAGGATCTAAGAACAGGGAAAACGATTGACTTTGGTAGATTGCACGATGACTAATATCTTCTTGAAAAAGGTTTAAATTCTCTGGCTCCAAGTATCCCTTGAGCTCTATTAGGGAATCATGGTAATGCTAGTCAAGAAATAATTATATGGCATAGGCGACTAGGACATCCTTCTTTTTTGGTTCTAATAAAATTATATTCTAGTCTTATTGAGCATTGCCGATTAGGTTCCTTATGTTGTGATGCTCTTGAACTTGCTAAAACATATGAGTCCTTATATCTCCCATAATAATAAAAGTTCAGCCCCTTTCATGAGTATTCATTTAGATGTTTGGGGTACTGCTTCTATTGTTTCCTTATCTGGTTATAAAGGGTTTATTACCTTTATTGTTGTTGTATTAGATTAATTTGGGTTTACTTGTTGAAAGCAAAAAGTGAAGTGTTTTCTTGCTTTAAATCTTTTCATAACATGATTAGTACACAATTTGATGCAAAAGTTAAAATTTTGGGAACTGATAATGGAACATAATATGTGAATAGCATGTTTCAGGCATAGTTAGACTCAAATGGAATTATATATCAAACTAGCTATGTGAATACTAATTCTCAAACTATGGCGTTTGAAAGTCAAAATAGACATTTACTAGAGGTTGCTAGATCTCTTTCATTCACCATGAATGTTCCTAAGACTTAATGTGGAGATTCTGTGCTTGCAGCGTATCTCATTAATAGGATGCCATTTAACACACTCAATTTTAAAAGCCCTGTAGCAACGTTTTCTTGCTTTAAATCTTTTCATAACATGATTAGTATACAATTTGATGCAAAAGTTAAAATTTTGAGATCTGATAATGGAAAATAATATGTGAATAGTATGTTTCAGGCATATTTAGACTCAAATAGAATTATATATCAAACTAGCTGTGTGAGGACTATTGCTCAAAATGGGGTGCCTGAAAGTAAAAATAGATATTTACTAGAAGTTGCTTGATCTCTTTTATTCACCATAAATGTTCCTAAGACTTATTGCGGAGATTCAGTGCTTTTGGCAGCGTACCTCATTAATAGGATGCTTTTTAAAACACTCAATTTTAAAAGCCCTGTAGCAACTTTATAGGGTAAAACCTCATATATTATTCCTCCAAAAGTATTTTATTGTGTTTGTTTTGTTCATCATAAGCATGGAGGCAAATTGGAACCTAGAGTCTTGAAATATGTTTTTGTTGGTTATTCTGCCACTCAAAGGGGTTATAAATATTACCATCCTTCATCTAGAAAATACTTTGTGAGTAGGGATATAGCCTTTAAAGAGTCCGAGCTTTATTTTTTCTCAACTCCTCTTCAAGGGGAGATTAGGATAGAAGAGGAAGCTCCTTTAGCTCGTATGTCCATATCTGTTCTTGAACAATTTATGAATTTACACTAGTGTAAGCAAGAACCAAAAAAGGGTAGACTTGATGGGCCAATTTAATGAGTTACAGTCGAAGAGAGAAGATTAATGTCATCGTGCTTGATACACCAGGTCAACTGTTGTCTCCGCAATCGGCTCCTGAAAATCCATGTGGTGAGTCTTCTATAATTATGTTATAATTCCTTCTATTAATATTTCTGACTCTGATCCTGTAGTTGGTGATGATGATTTTTCCATTGCTCTCCGAAAAGGGGTTAGAACTTGTACCAAACATCCTATATCCCAATTTTTTTCTTATGACTCTTTATCTTTTTCCTATAGAGCCTTTGTGTTGTCTGTTTTTTCTATTTCTATTTGACAAAATTGGCAATAAGCATATCAAGATCCAAAATGGAAGCAATGGTGGAGGAGATGAAAGCTTTGGCGAAAAATGGAACTTTGGAACTTGTTACCCCTTCATTAGGGAAGAAACCAGTGGGATGCAATGGGTGTTCACAGTAAAACACAAGACAAATGACACAATTGAAAGGTACAAAGCCAAATGCTAACAAGGGGATTTACTCAGATCTATAGGGTGGACTATTAAGAGACTATCAGACACTGTTGTCCTGTGGAGCCAACCTAGATTGGAGGCTGCATCAATTTGATGTAAAAAAATGCTTTTTTGCACAGTGATCTAGAAGAAGTGTCCATGGATATTCCCCTAAGCTTTGATGATGAAAAAACCAAAGGTCACATTTATAGATTGAAGAAAGCATTGTATAGGCTGAATTAGTCACCTAGAGCATGGTGTGATAGATTCAAAAAGGCCAGGATTTCCTTTGGCTATTCTCAAAGTAATGCGGATCACACCTTGTTTATCAGACATTGTAATGGTAAGATCACTTTATTAATTGTCTATGTTGATGATATGGTTATGACTAGAGATGATGAAGCGGAGATTGCTCGCTTATAGAAGTTTTTGGCTTAGGAGTTTAAGATTAAAGAGTTAGGATGTCCGAGATACTTTTTGGGTGTAAAAGTTGTTAGATCAGCTAAAGGGATCTTTCTCCCTCAAAGAAAATATATCCTAGATCCCTTGAAAGAAATTGACATGTTGGATTGTAAACCGGCCGACTCTTCCATGAAGTTAATTACAAATTGCAAGTAGGAAAGGGAGAAGATCAGCTAAAGGGATCTTTCTCCCTCAAAGAAAATATATCCTAGATCCTTTGAAAGAAATTGACATGTTGGATTGTAAACCAGCTGACTCTTCCATGAAGTTAATTACAAATTGCAAGTAGGAAAGGGAGAACCGGTCAACTTGGGTCAATATCAGGGATTGGTTGGCAGATTGTTTTACCTCTCACATACTAGACCTAATATAACATATGCTATAAGTCTAGTTAGTCAATATATGCATGATCTGTGTAATTCTCATCTGGAAGCTGTTTTTCGCATTTTAAGATATCTAATGTTTGCACCTAGAAGAAGTCTACTTTTCTCTAAGCATGGTCGCCTCAAACCTGAAGCCTTTACTGATGTTAACTGTGTTGGATCCCCAGATGATAAGAGATCAACTTCTGGTTATTATACCTTTGTTGGAGGAAACCTAGTTACTTCGAGAAGTAAAAAGCAAATTGTAGTAGCATGTTCGAGTGCAAAAGCGAAATTTAGAGTTATGGCTCAAGGAGTTTTCGAATTATTATGGCTAAGGAAGATAATGGAAGAATTGCGAATGTCGAAAGGAGAAGATTCGATTTTGTTTTGTGATAATGAGGCCACATTTAGTATTGTTCAAAATCCGTTTCAACATGACCAGACAAAGCACATAGAGATTGATAGACATTTCATAAAAAAAAAAAGTCATCCAAAGGTTTTGGAAGCTTACTCATGTGACTTTGGATAATTAAATTGCAGATGTTCTTACTAAAGTGCTTAACAACAAACAATGCCATAACTTGGTTTACAAGTTGAATATGTGCAATATCTATGCATCAACTTAAGTGGGAGTGTTGACTTATTTGCTTTGGAGTATTCTTGTATAGGCGATTTAAGAGTGTATATTGCTCTTTTCTTATTTGTTCTTTTCCTATTTCAAATTTGATACTTGTGTATAAATAAGATGTATGGGATCTCATTGAAACATAAGAAATATAGAAATTCTTTCTCCCATATATTATTTCAACTATGTTCTTATATTGCACCTTCTAGTTTATTCTTCATGAGAGCATTTTGTATAATTGCTTAATTAACCAATTAATTTGAATTGCATTATTAAGGTGTTAAGAGTAAAACAATTATCAAATCTAATGGTGTTGTATATTATCCTTTAGATGATAGTACATTGCTGATAAAATATATACAACAAGAGAGGACATATTCTACTTGATGATTTTATAATGGGGCAAGTAATAATATTCGCTGGGTGCATCCTTATTTCTCGAGTAATAATGGTTAAAACAACCAAGTGGCATTTACTTGGAGATTTTTAAGTGAAAGAAAATTATACAAGTGGTTTAGCCTGGCAATTTTTATTTTATCAAACCAAATGTTGTTGTTGAGCCTTAATGTTCTAAATTACACTAGGAACTTGATTTGGGCAAATAGAACCTTGGGTTCTATGCCCCCTACCCCTTGCCTTCAATGGCTAGCTTCTAGGGATGAATTCTTTTGAGGCACCAATCAGTCTTTCTAGAATATTATCAAATTTTTGAAACATTACAATAGTTGTACTCTACTTTTCTTATTTTACACGTGCCTTTGAAAGACAAATATAGGTGATGATGTTGGATTTCCTAAAATAGCTTCAGCATGTTTCTATCTTAGTTGTAGCAGATAATTGTTTTTAAGTGGTGGCAATCAAGAAAGCTAATCCCACAAAACAAAGATGTATTTGCTATTTTAAACAACTTTAATTCTTTCATCACTCTACGCAACCATAGAAGTTCACAAATTCCTTGTGCCATGTCTATACTCAGCTTCTGCACTAGACCTAGCAACCACAGTCTGTTTCTTGCTTCTCCAAGTAACCTAGTTTCCACCAAGAAAAACACAATAACCTGAGGTCGATCTCCTATCGTCAAGGGAACCAGCCCAATTTGCATCCATATAGCCTTCTATTTTCAAATGACAATGTTTGGAAAATAACAACCCTCTACCTATAGCTGATTTCAAATATCTCAAAATTTGATGCACGGCTTCTAAGTGAGATTCCCGAGGATCATACATATACTGACTCACTAGACTAACAGCATAAGCAATATCTGGTCTAGTATGGGAAAGATAAATTAGTCTTCCAACCAATCTTTGATATTTGCCTACATCGACTGGACTTCCCACTCCAGCTTGGAGCTTGTGATTAGCTTCAATGGGTGATTCTGCAGGTTTACATCCCAACATACCAGTTTCTTTAAGGAGATCAAGAATATACTTTCTTTGAGAGATGAAAATTCATTTTTTAGATCTAGCAACTTTAATTCTAAGAAAGTATCTCAACTTTCCCAAATCCTTAATCTCAAACTCTTTGGCTAACAAATTTCTCAAATGAGTCATTTCTTCTTTATTATTCTCTGTCACCCTTATATCATCAACATAAACAATAAGTAACGTGATCTTACATGCATGATGTTTAATGAATAAGGTATGATCAGCATCACTCTGAATGTACCCAAAAGAAAGCATGGCTCTACTAAACCTTTCAAACCATGCTCTTGGTAACTGTTTCAGCCCATATAATGACTTCTTCAACTTGCACACTTTTCCTATAGTCTTGTCATCAACAAATCCTGGAGGGATCTCCATATACACCTCTTCTCTCAAATCTCCATGTAGAAAGGCATTTTTAACATCAAATTGATGTAGCTCCCAGTCAAGGTTGGCTGCACAAGACATTAAGATTGTGATAGTGTTCATCTTGACTACGGGGGCAAATGTTTCCTGGTAATCAACTCCATAGGTCTGACTGAATCCTCTAGCAATCAATCTAGCCTTGTACCTCTCAATTGAACCATATGCCCTATGTTTAACCGTGAACACCCATTTACATCCAACTAGTTTCTTTCCTGGTGGTGAAATTACAAGATCCCATGTCTCGATTTTTGCCAAAGCTCTCATCTCCTCAACCATTGCAGCCTTCCATTTTGAGTCCTGCAATGCCTCTCGCCAATCCTGCGGTATAGAAACAGACAAAACAAAGGCTCTATAGGAAGGAGACATAGCATTATAGGAGATAAAATGGGAGATGGGATGTTTGGTGCATGTTCTAACTCCTTTTCTAAGAGCGATAGGAACATCAAGGTCATTGTCAGAAGGGCTAGAATCAAGATTAGAAACAGAATCAACAGGGATTAAAGAAGACTCACCAGGTTCTTGTGCTTCTGTATTTTCAGAGACTGAAATTGGAGAGGACGGTTGATCAAAGGTTTCATGCTCGACGGTTGCATCTATATTAGTTCGTCGAGTGTAGGTTTTCAAATCAGGTCTATCCAATCTCCCTAGAGTTTTGGATGGTTGGTCTCTCTTATTGTCTATCTCTATTGGAATCTCCCCCTAGAAAAGAATGTCATCTATCACCTCTTCCTTCTGATATTTCTCCCCCTGAAGAGGTGACTGGACAGAAAAATAAGGCTCAAACTCTCTAAAGGTAACATCCATACTCACAAAATATTTTCTAAGGGGAGGATAATAACACTTGTATCCTTTTTGAGTAGTAGAGTAACCAACAA
>CANUEX010002909.1:0-30283 GCA_948099535.1 Jatropha multifida
ATGGTTATTCAATAAATTTTCGGGCGAACCAAAATAATTTTCGATTCCCATAATATTACGTGGCGTAATATTATTGGCTAATAATTTACAATTTAAATTTAAATGAGAATGTTTCGAAATAAAAATTTCAGGGTATTATAATTAAGATATGATATACACTCGCCAAATTAACGAGTTAGGTCTGCTATGATTGCATGATATGATAGTTACATCATCGGCCAAATGCATAAATTGCTTTCCGTATTTGCACAAAAAAATCTTTTAATCACCTCAAATTTCAAAATGACTTTTTGACTCTTTAAATTTATTTTCTTTTATTTATATATTGATCAAACAATGATTTTTTTTTTACGTAATTGTCTTACATGACAGATTTTATATGTCATCTATGAAATAATGGCCGAATACATTCATCTTATATAAAAAATTTTTTTGGTTACCTCAATTTTCAGAATGACCTTTTGGCCTTCTAGATTTATTTTTTTTATAATTTATGTACTGACAAAATAATAATTTTTTTCCACGTCAGTACGCGTATTTTACACTCAGACGATCTGTTTCTAATTAAACGTCCATAAATTATAAAAGAACGAATCTAAAAGGTCATTTGAAAGTCAAGGTGGTCAAAAAATTTTGTTTCGGAGAGACAATTGGCAATTGATGTATTCAAATGAAGTTCTATTATAACATGTGTATTTAATTGTAAAATGATGTTAAAAGGAATTTATTTGTTTAATTATCAAATCAAAATTTTTGCTGCAAAAATATCATTAAACATTCATAACTCATCATTCGAAACAAAATAAAAAATAATTACTATATGTACATTGTTTAGTTTTCGATTATCTGAATATATTTTGTTTCGAGAAGTCAAAAAATAAAATCTTATAGAATCGAATAGGTTTATCACCAAGAACAAAAGATTCGATGGAATGAGGCACCTCATCAACCCATATGGAATCATCAAGAGATCTCAAAGCTAGTCCAGAGAGCTCATGTCCTACTCTATCATTAACTCTACTGACATGAACACATTTGAAATTAGCAAAGAATCTAACAATGGAATCAATGTTCAATAAACGGGTCTCAAACTCAGAGTTACAGAACTGCTAAGAGGTAATATGATAGACCAGAACGAGAGAGTCGGACTCCAGGATTACCGAGGAAAAACTCATCTCCAGCAATTTAGAAAGCCCAAAATTCGCTTGCTCAGCTTCAGGGGAAAGGACCAGACCACAAAATCGAGTACCAGCACCCATGACCTCCCCTTGCTCATTTCGAACTACGAAGCCAAACCCACAGCCCTGGGAAGTCCTCACCGACACATCAGCCCCTAGGCGGAAGGTGCCAGCGCTGCTCCGTGCTGCCACACTACCCAACTCCTGTGAAGCATTAGCCTGCTGGAAATCAACTAAGCAAATGAGAGCCATTTGAGTTATCTCGTCCACTCCTAATCGCTTCTGCTGAAACTTCACCAGGTTACGAGCGCGCCATATGGCCCAGGCCAGCATTGAAAAGAGCTCAACCTGCTCTGCTTGAAAATTGCGACTACAACTTCAAACCATTCCATAAAGCTCAGGACCTGATACTCAGTAGTAATCAATCGTCAAGGTGAAAGTTTCCAAACTTGTTGGGCGACACATTCCTTCAAAATATGCACAATCGTTTCCGACGCCATTCCACAAACATCACACACCAAATCAATATGCATACCTTTTTGCGCAAGAGCATCAGCGACTGGGAGGTGCTTTTTGCAGGCTTTTGAATTAAAACAAAAAAAAAACAAAGCTGAAAGTATAAATTTACCTTTGAATTTCGCTGTTGCTTCCTTTGTTTTTTTTTTTTTTAAGGTTGAATTTTGTTGTTTTGACATAATAATATTTAAATTTTTATTGAATCTATTAAGCATTTTAATTTACAAATTTACACCTATTAATCATTCAATGAATAAAATCATTTTATTAAATACTTCAATTTATAAAATTAAATTAATTAAATATATATTAAATAACTGAAAATAAGAAAATTATTGTTTAATTTGTAATAATTTTAATATTAATTTAATAATTAACTATAGTGTAAATATTATCATAATTCTTAATTTTTAGAATATAACTTTTTTTTAAAGTTGAAGTAACACAAAATTAAAGTAATAAACTTGTTACATGAATTTATTTATTTGGTAAATAAGAAATAATATCATTTAGAGTATTTTCAGTTTGCATGTAAATCTTTTATTCTTTAAACACCTAATTAATTGTGCAATTTAAACTTTTAAACTTAATTAATTTGGTACAGAACTGATTATTTGTTATTATCAATTATCAAATTAGTAATTTCTTTAAAAAAAATTATCAAATTAATAAGTTAGCAAATTGTTTAAGAATTAAAAAAAAAATCCTTCCCAAAAACAAAAGGGCAATTATTATCAAAAACCTCGTTTTGATTTAGGTTTTTTAAACGAAGCTGATTTCCCTATCTTGCCTCTTGCCTGTATCCAAAGATTGATTCTGACGACACGACTCAGTGATCGGCCACCTCCTCTGCACAACGAGCTCTGTGGCTCATCTGATCTGTTGACTGTGACTCCAAGATTGAAGTTTATTATACCCTTGCCTCAATCTCGCGTTGAAGACGGGCAGTATGTTCTCTCTCTCTCTCTCTCTCTTTTAATTTAAGTTATTTTTGGGATTTTGTTTAGAATTTTTTTTTTTCCCATGAATTCGATATTATATGGAGATTTTGCTGTTTAGGGGATAGTAAATTGCTAGATGAGTGAGATTTCAGTTTCTTCCATCTGTGTTCACTTTTCAGGAATTCAAGTACAGATTTTTTTTTTTATTTTATAAATTGTGGTTGAATTAAAAAAAAAATTTACTTATGTTATATTATATTGGTTTTCTACCAGTCCTTTTCAAGGTATGGTCGTGCTACATATGTGTAATATCCAGATGCCAATTTGACCATCATATACTCCCTCCGCCCACAAATAGAATAGAAGTAGTTTAAGGGTGTTGTATGTTGATTAAAGAAGCAATTAATCACTAAGTTATAGTAAAATATTTATTAATTTGATTAAATTATCCTTTAGAGATGTAGAGATATTTAATATAAATAAGGGTAAAATTGGATAAACTTATTAATTATTTTTTCAATATTCTCAAAACTTATGTTTGTGGACAAAATAACTACCTTAAAATGACTTATTTTCTGAATGGAGGGAGTATCATATAGCTCCTAAGTCATGACAAAATGCTGGAACATTCAGTATTTTAGGTTTTTGATAGTCAAAGAAGGGCGGTGATAGAGTCTGCAGGAGCAATGTCATTAATGAAGATCAAGAATATTAATGAACTATTGGAAATTAGATTCCTTAAGTGAGGTGATAGAGCTTTTAGTGGAAATTCAAGTTTATTAGTATCAAAAAGATTGCACTAGGAAATGTAATCATATTCCATGCTTGTTAATTATAAATCATATGATGAAGAATCCTCTAAATGAGAATTTTGTTACTATTTTTGTGTGGAAGTTGGTGTTAACTATATATTCTGCAGATATTGTACTTTAGTTTGGTTGTGTTTTAATTGATTTTGCTAGTGTAATTTTTTTATTGAGATATTTGTTTCATTGTGTTGTATGGATTTAGGTTGAATTTTATGGTCTTCTTATGTTTTTTTTTCCTTTTTTGTTTTAAAAGGGTATTTATATGGGTTCCGGTAGTATATGGGTAATGATAATTGGGTTTGGAACTGGTTGGGGTAATGCAAGGGTAATTTTAAATGGATTTTATGATGGGTTTGGATGTCTTATATATAAATGAGAGGTACCTGACCTGTTGCTTTCTTTATCATAAGGAGCTATAGTAAACACATACCTACCTGATTGCCATGAAATAAACGAAAATTTTGTGCTCAATGCTCAGAGGGATCTGTAGTCAACGGAGAGCTGGTAATGTTCAATAATGGCTTCTTCCCAAGATAGAGACACAGGACGCTTGATGTTTAAAGCTAATAAGCCTCATTTTTTCAAGATTATTCTTGAAGATACTATTCGTGATGGGAAACTTGTAAGTTTTTGTTTGTTTTTTTATTTTTCTTTTTAATTTGTTATAAGTTACTCTAATGCCTTTATTGCACATATTTCTAGTTAAGTAATTGAAGTTTGATTCAAGTTCGTGAATTCATGACCCTTTACTGCTAAAATTATTTGGCACAGCAAAAATGGCTGTGTTTATATGGTTAAAATTGAAGGGAAAAAAAGATGTAGCATATTTGAAAGAGAAAATTAAAGCTTTGTAATCAATTTCTCAAAATTTTATTAAATTAGTTGTTTTGATATTTAGTAGGAATGAAAATGTTCAATTAAAGCCTTATAATCAATTCCTCAAAATTTTATTATATTAATTGTTTTTATAGTAAGTAGGTGTGCAAATGTTCATTTCACTCTTGTCCTCGTGTAATCATTTACATTAAGTTAGCATATACTATCTTTAGTAGCTGTAAAAGTTCAGAATATTAAGAGGTCCAAGTTCGAATAAACCAAAACAGAAAATAGCAGATAGATGTAGACCTTTGCTGGGTTATTTTTATTGTTGGGAGGACTTACTGAAAAGTTTTTTGTACCAGGGCTTTCCAAGGAAGTTTGTGAAAGAGTATGGAAATAGTCTATCTAGTCCACTAGTTTTTAAGGTGCCTAGTGGTGCAACATGGCAAATAGAGATGGTCAATCGTGATGGTGAGATTTGGTTAAAAAAGGGTTGGCAAGAATTTGTTGAGTACTACTCTATAGCTTATGGGTACTTTCTAGTTTTTGAATATGAAAAGAATTGTCATTTCAATATCTTCATATGTGATAAGAGTGCTTTAGAAATTGACTATCCATATAGTGTTACCGATGATGATCATGACAAGGAAAATAATCTTGAGAAAGAACTTCAAAAGTCAAAGGTTGCAAAAACAAAAGATGATGCTTTTAGTGATAATAAGAAAAATAGTATTGAGAAAGAACTTCAAGAACCAAAAGTTGAGAAAAGCAAAAATGATGACTCTGTTGAAGTCTTGGATGAAGAGGAATCACCTAATCCATTTTCTCGGCCTTCTAAGAAGATGAAGTTAGAGAATCCCGCACTACAATTTGAAGGTAAAACAAATTTATACTTTGCTTAATATTTCCTTTCTTTAGGCTATGAAAAAGAAGGGTATTGAAATATAAAGGCTTGAAATATATAATTTTGTTGATTGTTTACTTGTTTGTTTCTTAATATTTGCAGCAAAAAAATGCACCAGAAGATTGTCCGGTGCACAACAAAAAGTGAATGAGGTCTCTGCAAGGAGAGAACCATTGGCAATTAATCGAAAAATTAATACTGCTCTTCAAAGAGCTGAGGCTGAGTTTAAATCTACAAAACCATATTTCATGGTTGAATTGCGACCATCATATGTTCATAATGGAACTCAAGTTGTAAGCATTCAATTGAAATTTGAAACCCTACTAGATTATGAAAATCACATTTCTTGTTTGATCTTCTAAACTATCTCATATGTTTTTTAATGTTTGTCTAGTCTATAAAAGCATCATTTGCTCGGAAATATTTAAGGGCTGGGCGTGGAGATGTTATTCTCAATGATGTGAATGGAAGGGTTTGGTCTGCCAAGTATGCGAAACATGGGAAAATGGGATCAAAAATTTTTGAAGGTTGGAGGGAATTCTCACAAGATAATGATTTGGAAGCTGGCGATGTTTGTGTCTTTGAACTAATTAATCGCTCTGAAATTACATTTAAGGTTGTCATTCTCCGAGATGTGAAAGATGATAATAAGAACTCAATTCTTGGTAAATGAAAAATCTGTGCTTTTTGATCAATTTTAACTTCTATTGGTCAACATTCTTCAGAAATATAGATCCGACTCTGCTTTTACTTTATATAATGCAGGTAAGAGCAAGAAAGTGAGACATGAGAAAGAAATTATCTCCAAAAATCCATCCTTCAAAACTATTATTCGACCGGGCCATCTAGAGCAACGCTGTGTGGTGGGCCTTGAATAACTTTCTAGAAATGATATTTCAAGGGAAAAAAAAAGAATGAACTCTGCTAAGTAGCAGTAGAACTAAGTGTACTTGTAATTTGGAAATGAAATGATATGATGTAATTATTTGTTAATCTTGCACACAATTTTGTTAGATTCAGGAATAAATTGAATCAAGAATCTATAATTCAAATGTGCATTCACTGGCTAGTTAAGTTCGATTATGTTGTCTTCAATGTTGACAAGAAATTAGATGAAGTAGGATTTCTAATGGTTTTCAATTTCTTCCTTGTGCAGTATGTACCTGTTGAGTTTATGGCAGAATGCAGGCAGCGAAAATTCACGGGGAATCTAGCATTAGAGGTGGAAAACAAACGGTGGTTAGTGAAAGTAATCAACTATGATATGCCTCACTGTCAAGGTAAGTTGTCTGCGGGATGGTGGTTATTTGCGAAGGAAAATTCTCTACGGGAGGGAGATGTTTGCATATTTGAGCTGATTGACGGTGAAACTATGCTGATAAAGGTCAAGATTGTTAGATATGTAAATTAACCATTCATGTTGCCGTTTTAAGTACAGAAAGGAAAGGAGGAATTTTTTGCACTTTTCTTTGAGAGGTTTATAGAGACTACCAGATTGAGGACTTTTACTTTCTGTCTTTTGTAGTTTTGGATGGTTTAGCAGAGATAATTTTATAATTGTGAATATGCAGTTACAATTTGATTTTCACTGATATAATATAATGAGACTTGCACCTCATTTTTCTTTTTTTCTTTTTTTTTCCTGAGGTGGTACAAGGCAATATTCATAATTTCTGTTTTTGTCATGTAACCAAAACCGGAAAGTGGCAACGTTTTCAACAGTTGATCTATAATGCTTTCTGACATTTTTCCACAATTGTTGGATGACCATGATAACCAACGTAGGACAAGTCATTTAACATGGAAGTCTTCACATAATAAACTATTTAAGTACAATTAGAAAAATAAATATACATATGGACAAAGGTATATTTTTATTATTAAATACTCCCTCTGACCATTTTTAAGTGTAACGTTAGTTTTTTCGTTCCCCCTATTTTGTCTCTCATTTTAGAGAACTTATCTTCTTTTCCAACTTTATTCTTATAACCATTATGAAAGCATAATATATATTTACAGAACTGAGGATGGAGGGAGTATTTGAATAGCTTTGCTATTTTTGAGACTTGTCAGATATGTAGGAATAATTAATGAGGAATAGTTAGATGCAGATATTGATCTGTATAACAAATTGGAGCAGAACCATAGCTGTGGCTATTGAGTTAACCAAAACTCTAATAATTATTGACTTCATAATGCCTGTTCATTATGCTTGTTCGTATCATGATCATATAAAAGACAGCGAACCAACAGTCAGTACTCATATAAACTTTTTATCGAGTAAATATAACTCTTCATCAATGGCTTCTTGGCCGAAAAGAGAGGATGCAAATTTGATGCTTGAAGCAGACAAACCCCATTTTTTCAAGATAATTCTTGAAGATTCCATTCGTGGTGGGAAGCTTGTAAGTGTTCTTTGTTTTTTTTTTTTTATCTATCTTTACGTACCAATAGTGTCATATCTCTTTGAACATGTTTGGTTCTTTCGAATAATTCTTCATCAATGACTTAATATGCTGCTGGTTTAATTAATTTCTTGCAAATCTTTTATTTTTGGATAATTTTATTGATTTTATTTTATTCATATATATTATCAGTGCATTCCTAAGAAATTTGCAATGAAGTATGGAGATAAATTGCCAAGTTCTATATTCCTTAACGTGCCTAGTGGTAAAAAATGGAGAGTGGACTTAATAAGACGTGATGATGAGATTTGGTTTAAAAACGGGTGGCAAGAATTTGCGGAATACTACTCTTTAGCTCATGGATCTTTCTTGGTTTTTCAGTATGATAAGAAAAGTAGTCATTTCAATGTAATTATATTTGACATGACTGCTTCAGAGATTGATTATCCATATGATGTTTCAAATGGAGATACTGAGTCTAATGGTCTTGAAAGGCCGAAAAATGAAGAAGAAACTGAAAGTGATGTCTCTACTGTAGCCCCTAAAGAAATTTCTTCAATCTATCCATTTTTCAAAATGGTCATTTCATCAATCCATCTGCAGCGTTCTTACGCGGTAAGAGTTAAGTGCTGTTAGAATATTGTATATATATAAATATTGGTGAATTTTGATGGTTATAATAATTTTGCAGCATGTACCGCTCAACTTCTTAAGAAACATCCAGCAAAACAGAGTGACAGCGAAGTTGCAGGTGGGAAATAGATGGTGGGATGTGAAGTTACACATACATAAACGTACTGACAGTAGACGTATCAGTAAAAGAGGACAGTTTTCTGCTGGCTGGCGTCAATTTGCGAGGGAGAGTTCTCTGAAAGTGGGAGATGTTTGTGTCTTTGAGCTGATTGATAATGAAGTTATGGTTATGAAGGTCTCCATTTTTAGGCATGTCAAGTAAATGATAGGCTTCATTATTCATTAATTACTCTCTTAACACAACTTTTAATTATGCCTCTCAAATTTTTTTTTTTCGTCTTTTGAAATTCAATTGTGCCTGTTCATATTCAAATAAAAGTCATCGAACCAACAGTTAGTAATAGTTAAAGTTCTTATAAGTTCACAGAACTCTTCAAGGCTTCTCAATAATTTTTTTAAAATCTAACACAATTTTAATCTAACACAATCCCTTAAAATTTGCGAACGTCTTATACTAATGGGTTCATATATGAGACAGATAGGGATATCAAAATTTTAAATGGGTTTATATATAAATACTTAAATGCATTTTTAAACGGATTTTAAAATAATATAGATAGTAAAATTTTAAATAAATACATGTATGGGTAATTCAAAATTTACACTCATCTCTAGATTGGAGTGACTGCTAACTAATGCAAAGCAATAATTAAACTGAATCAATTTAGTACAATTTCAATTTACAATTTATAATTTTAGATGATTTTTTTTTGTTGGCCTACCAAAAAATAAATTGATTTTTCCCAAAAAAACTGAACCAAATTAATAGAACGGAGCAAACTGGTTTGATTTGATTAAAAAAAAAACCTTTAATTTTCAGTTTGGTCAGAACTGAACTGACCGATGACACGCCTCTAGTTGGAGAAGCCACATCCATTGTACACGGTTCTAACTCCCAAGAGTCCCCCTTTCATGGATTGTCAGATTATTTAGGTAGAACCAACCAAAGCTGTGGCAATGAATAAACCAAAATTCTAATAATGATTGGCTTCGTTCTTCATTAATTACACTGTTAAAGCAACTTTTAATTATGCCTCTTCATTTTTTTTTTGGTCTTTTGAAATTCAGTTGTGCCTATTCATATTCACTATGATAATCAAATAAAAGCCATCGAACCAACAGTCAGTTATAGTATAAAATTCTTACAAGTTAACAGACATCTTCAACAATGGCTTCTCAGCCGAAAAGACACAATGGAAACTTCTTGTTTGAAGCAGACGTACCCCATTTTTTCAAGATAATTCTTGAAGGTTCCATTCGTGACGGGAAGCTTGTAAGTGCTCTTCTTAATCTTTTCTTATATATGTAACTAATAGTTTCATATTTCTTTAGACATGTTTAGTTGTTTGAAAATGTAATGAGAATGAAAATAGATGTGTAAATTTATTAAAATATATTGTCTGAAAATGTAATGAAAATATATTGTTTCATTTCAATATAATGCAATTTATTAAAACATAGAACTATTATTACAAGCGTTTTGACTTTTTATTAACCAAACGAAAAAATGTGATCTTTTTTCAAGAATTGCAGTTAACTCCTACGGAAAAAGAACTTTGCTGGCTGGTTTAATTTGTATTTTCTTGATTTTATTTGTATGTATTATCAGGGTGTTCCAAAGAAATTTTCAATGAAGTATGGAGATAAATTACCAAGTTCTATAGTTCTTAAGGTGCCTACTGGTGAAAATTGGAGAGTAGACCTAATCAAATGTGATGGTGAGGTTTGGATCAAAAATGGGTGGCAAGAATTCGTGGAGTACTACTCTTTATCCCATGGATCTTTCTTGGTTTTTCAGTATGAGAAGAAAAATTGTCATTTCAATGTGATTATATTTGACAAGAGTGCTTCAGAGATTGACTATCCGTACAACAATCTTGAGAAAGAATTTCAAGAGCCTAAGAGCGTAGAAGAAAGTCAAACTGATGTTTCTGCTGAAATCTTGGATGGCTTTTCAAGTTCCCGAAAGATAAGACAGAAACCTCCATTGCCTTCCTCTCAGCCTCATAAGAAGATGAAAGTTGACAATTTCACAAGAAATGATAAAGGTATATATATGTGATTTTTCCCTGGCAAATTATCTGTTTTTTTTTTTTTTTTTTTGCTTAAAAAAATTAGAGGACTTGAATTTGCAGCTACAGAGGGAAATGAGAAACAAAGATTAGATGGGGTTATGGTGAGAAAACAATCATTGACAGCTGAAGAAAAGGCTAATGCACTTCAGAGAGCAAAAACAAATTTTAAATCAGAAAATCCTTTCTTCATTATTGTAATGCAGCCATCATATGTTCATCCTGGAAAGAAATTGGTAAACATTTAGTCAACATTTTACTGTATTAGACTATTATTTTATCTAACTTTTTGGCTTTTTATTTTTTCCGTAGGCTATACCAAATGCCTTTAGCAGGAAACATTTCAAACAGAAGCGTGGTGTGGCCGCCTTGAGTACTTTGGAGGGTAAAACTTGGTCTGCGGAGTTCTACCAGATAGTGCACGAGGGAAGAAAATCAGCTAAACTGCTTAATGGTTGGAAGAAATTTGCACAAGAAAATCACTTGGAAGTTGGTGATGTTTGTGCCTTTGAACTGATTAATCAAACCAAAATTACATTCAAAATTACTATTTTTAGATATGTTCAAGGTGAACGATCAAATTTAATCAATCTGTTACTGCAGATAAATTATTCCGGGGGAAAAAAAAGAATTAACTCTGCAGAACTTTTCCAGGAAACAAGAACCAACTGGTCGGTGAAGTTACTAAAGGGTTCTCATGTATTCGTCCATTCTTCAAAGCTGTTGTTACAGCAAGCCATATAGAACGGGCAAATGTGGTAAAGAGTCTAGCGTTATGATTATACTGCATATAGTGACTCTTATTTCCCGTAAAGATTTACAATGTACCGAAAGAAAATTACCAATCAATGCAAATTGATTACTTTTCACGTTAAAGACCATTAAAAATCCATTTAAGAGCTTGGTGAACGTTGAAGGTTCTCAAGATTTTGCTTTTCGCAGCATGTACCGCACGATTTCTTAAGCAAGATCCAGCAAAGCAAGGAGAAAGCAAAGTTGCAGGTGGGAAATAGATGGTGGGATGTGAAGTTGAATCTCTATGCAAATGGAAACAAACACAGAGGCATGCTATCTGCTGGATGGCGTCAATTTGCGAGAGAGAATTCTGTGCAAGTGGGAGATGTTTGTGTGTTTGAGCTGATTGACAATCAACATGTTGTTATGAAGGTCTCCATTTTTAGGAATGTCCAGTAATTAATTCCGGTTTTGTGGTAACATTTCTATCTTGGACAGGGGACGTGGTTATTTTATTTTCACATATTAATTTTGTAATTATATATATCAAGTAAATGCGGCATTTTTCAAACCGGACCAAAATATAATTTCAAATCAAGGTTGGATTCAAACCTTAACCAAATTTATCATTATTATTATATTCATATTCATTAATTAATTTTTCAATTGAATTAATCATTAAAATTGATGAAAATAGATAAGAAATAAAGCTCAATTTGCTCTTTAAACTTTAGGAAAATATTCATTTGCCTCAAAATCATAAAAATCATAACTTTTTGTACAATTTACCCTCTGAACTTACAAAAAAATAATTAACTGCCTAATTTTTGATAAAAAATAATTTTTCAATATTTTTAACTAATAAAAAATTATTTAAGAAGTTTAAAATTAGGAAAGAAAAATATTTAAAACATAAAAATAAACTTTATCTTTGATTTAAAATATAATTAAATAAAACATTTAATTTTAAAAAATTATAGATTTAGAAAATTAATTAATTATATGAATATTTAGTTTAAAAAATAATTATTAATATTATTTATTATTATTTCTTAATTGTATTTGATCTAAAATTTTTGAACGGATTTTTTGTTCTTTTGGTGCAAATTCAAGGGGCAAACTGTAAAAAAAGCTGATTTTTTTAGGCAATTTGAACTTTATTCCAATAGATAAAAATAGTAGCATATGGTAATTGATACCTAATAAAAATTGGAAAAAATTGAAAACTGCAGATTTTGCAAATATGTTTTGGTAGTTGTCCTAATGAAGAAAGAAACCAAAATTTCAATTCAAATATCAAATAAATTAAAATTAATATGATAATTGAAATTTTGACAAAGTAAAAAAAAGTTACTTGAAACTCTAAAATTTACTTTTAGATATTTTTGTTATTATGGTAATAATATCTGGTGGAAGTAATGTTTATTGATGAATGATTTGGAAAATAATTATGATTTGTATTTTAGTAAAGTGGCAATGCATTTTCAATTGTTGGTAAAAAATGTTTTGAAATTTTCCATATTTATATAAATAATTATTGGTAAGTAGCATATTTCTAACTATATACTAAAAAAAATGTGAAGTAATATGAACTATGGATTCCATTTAGGCAAAGTATAATCTTTTTTTTTTTTCTATGGAAAGTATATTAGGTGCACATAGGAAGTATATTAATTAGATATTCAGGTGCCTGTTCATTTCTAAAAAAACAATTATGTGCACTATATATTATGTATATTCTCAAAATATTATGAGTAAAAGCTTTATTGTTTATATAATTATATTAAAATGAATTAATATGTAAAATTAAAAATAATTGTATTTTTTTAACGTTAATACTCTTAATTGAGTTTAAATATTAGACCTTTTATTGTCACAATAAATATTAGTACTTTTAATATTAAATTGCTAAAATAAATTTTCTATTTAATTAGTAGTCTATTCAAGTAAGGTATTTCAACTTATTTATAATCTATAATTAAATTCAATTAAAGAATGATTCATTACTTTTTCAACCAATATAATTAAAATTATTTTTAACTAATAAAATTAAAATCAAAAGAGATTTTTTTTGTATTCCTAAATTTATTAAGAATAATAATTTAATTTTCATTTTTAGATATGTTATAAATAAACATAGGTACGTAGGTAGATAGATAGATGGACGGACGGATAGATTATAGATAGATAAGAGCAAATAAAATATTATTACAAATGAAAAAGAAAATTAACTATTTAATTTTAGAAGGTAATATTATTAATTTTAATGTTAACAAAATCATGGAAATAAAGGAAAATACGAATTTATATCTGGCTCAAATAAAAAAAAAAGGATAATTTTGTCAATTAATTCGATAAATTTTTTTCTCTTTGGTAATTACATTGCGGATTATACTAATACTACATTTTTGTAATAATTAACTACTTGATAGAGGCGAATTATTGCTGTGACGAATTGCTGCAGAACCAAAGCTTGTGACTATTCTCTTCAACAATGGCTTCTTCGCAGAAAAGAGACAACATGAGCTTGATGTTTGAAGCAGACAAACCCCATTTTTTCAAGATAATTCTGGAAGATTCCATTCGTGATGGGAAGCTTGTAAGTGTTTTTTTTTTCTTTTTTTATCTGTGCTTCTTACGTACTAATAGTTCCATATCTCTTGGAGACATGTTTGGTTGCTTAAAAATGATGCGTATTTTATTTAAAAAATTTTTTTTTTTGAATAATAGAATAAGTTTCTTGAGTATATTAATGGTTGAATTATTTCATTTCAATATGTTTGAGTTATTAAAATATAAAAATATTAGATTTCTTATTAACCAAACAGAAAAAATCTGATCCTTTTTCAAGAATTGCAGGTTAACTCCTAATTCTAAAATTTACAGAAACAGGATGCTTGATTTGTTGGTTTGATCTCTAGCAAACGCTTTATTTTTTTTTTTTCAATTTCTTGATTGTAATTATACGTACCAGAGCATTCCTAAGAAATTTGCAAGAAAGTATGGAGAAAATTTGCCAAGTCCTATAGTTCTTGAGGTGCCTAGTGGTAAAAAATGGAGTTTAGAGCTAACCAAATCTGATGATGAGATTTGGTTTAAAAATGGATGGCAAGAATTTGTGGAGTTCTACGCTTTAGCCACTGGGTACTTGCTGGTTTTTCAATATGATAAGAAAAATTCCCATTTCAATGTGGTTATATTGGACAAGAGTGCTTCAGAGATTGACTATCCATACAATAATCCTGAGAAAGAAATTCAAAAGCCAAAGATTGAAGAAGAAACTCAAATTGATGTCTCTGCTGAAATCTCGTGTCACCTTTCAACGTCTCAAAAAACAAGAAAGAATTCTCCGTTGTCTTACTCTCAGCCTAGTAAGAAGATGAAAGCTCATCATTCCACAAGAAATGATAAAGGTATTATATATATTATATGTAATTTTTGCCTTCCAAAATATTGCAGATCCCTGTTTGGGTTTTTTTTGCTTTTTATATAACTAGAGGACTTGATTTTGCAGCTGAAAAAAGAAATGCAGGCTTGTTTATTGAGTCACAAAGGGAAGATGGGGTTATGGCGAGAAAACAACCTCTTAGAGCTGAAGAAAAGGCTGATGCACTTCAGAGAGCAAAAGCTAGTTTTAAATCTGAAAACCCTTACTTCATTGTTGCAGTGCAGCCAACATATCTTGGAAATAGATTGGTAAACGTTAATTTTACATTATTAGACTGTTAAAATCATATTCGTGTTTTAATATAACTTCCAATTTTTTTGCCTAGGCTGTACCAACAACCTTTGCCAAGAAATATTTCAAACAGGAGCGCGGAGAGGCCACCCTGAGAACTTCGGATGGTAAAACTTGGTCTACTGAGTACTGCAATCTTGTGTGGAATGGAGTACCATTAGCTAGAGTACGCAATGGTTGGAGGAAATTTGTAAAAGACAATCACCTGGAAGTTGGTGATGTTTGTGCCTTTGAACTGATTAATCGCGACAATATTGAATTCAAAGTTACTGTTATGAGACATGTTGAAGAAGAAGGTGAATCCAAACTTAATCAATCTGTTACTGCAGATAAATGATTTAGAAAACAGAACTAATTCTGCAAAAATTTTGCAGGTAACAAGAATCAATCGGTGGGCGAGAGTAGTACTAGCAGGGAGAATATTCAAGAGTCTCCAGCTTCGGATCCCCCCATTACTATTGAATCTATTTCAGAGTTCTCCACTCCATATCCATTCTTCAGACTGGTCATTTCAGCAAGCGTCCTAGGGCGTTCCAATGCGGTAAGAATCTAGTGTCAGATCTATATGAATCTATCTATTTATATGACATAAAATTAGATATTTGAAGTGATGACTTAATTTGGTTTTGTTTTTTTTATTTATAATTATGCCTATGTGTTATGTTAAATAATTGCCATTAAATAGTGATATTTAATAAAATCTCGAGTGATTATATTAATGACATCCAAATCAATAGTGGGGAATTGAAAAGAGAATCTGCAGTCAAAAAATTTCTATAGTTTTTCCATTTGAATATAAAGATTTTGTTGTTTAGAATCATCATTTACAACTTTATGCTTTAGTTTGTATTAATTTTTAATTTAAGTTATTGGATTTCAAATATAGAATCCATGTTTTATAATTTGCATTGCATTAAAAATACTATAAATTTTATTGTATTTAAAATTCTAAAATTCGTCAATCAAATATAAAAATAAAAAATATTTCACAAATGTAAAATGTACACAAATTAAATTCTACTTTTCATCGTTCAATCAAATTATCTAAGGGAATTAACTAAATGACAAAAGAAAAAAAAAAGCAATTAAGATCCATCTTAATTTTTTTTTGCCAAAAGCAATATTTTCACAACTTGCGGATCGCATGGACACATGACTAGTTGGCAACAACAGATCACCTCTCTTTTTAAAACTTATTTTATAAAATATAGAAAATTTTACTTTTTACTTATAAAATTGTAATTTTTTTATATCACCCTCTTTAAATTTTAAAAATTTTTTTTCACCCCCTCTAATTATTTTTTTTGATTCCGCCACTGCTAGTTGGACTAGTGTTACTTAAAATGTGAGTTGCCCCCCTCCTCCCATGTTTCCAAAACGTCGTATCCAAACGTGATATATATACATATCGAAACACAAAAATGAGTAAATTAGGCGAGTTGTTTGTTATATAATACTTAGAATTAGTCATTTAGCATATTTAAGAGGCTTTTAAATATTTTTTTTTTTGAAATGAAATCATAATGCATTACCTCAATGGAAAAATTTCAACAAACAAGATGCATGGGATGTCATCCCAAATTTGAAGACGAGTTGTTATATAGATGCCCTAGCAAGAGTGTGCAAGAGCCATTCTTGCAGTGCTTATTCCTGAAAACCTAGTTAGAATTAAGAAATCAGAGGATGTCCCTTACTCAGATGCGAATCTTCCTCTTGCAGTATCGGATCCGGAACTTCTCCGGTGTAGATTTGCGAATATTTTAAATAAAAGATGCTTGTCTCTGAACCCACTTTACATTAATATCATGCCTATAGTCTAATATTCTCGTACAATCGAGAACAATTAAACAAAACTTAGAATTGTCTATGGCTTGAGACCTAAGAGCATCAACAAGATTTTGGTGATCTGAAAAAATACACTCATTAAAAAGTAAAAATTCTTGCGAGTAAAGAAGGCAAGAGTGAAGTGCTATAACTCCTACTATTACAAGAGAATCGTTGTCTTCTTGGAAACTCGAAACAGCTCGCTGTAATCGGTCCTCACTGTCCTCTATAACAAAGCCATATCCTATGAAATCTAAAGTTGAGAAAACCGAGCCATCAACAAAATATAGTCATTCAAAATCTTGTGGACTAACTGACATAAGTGCATATGCATGGCGTTGAAGCATAGAAGTTGATATGGAAGAGGCACCATTGGGCTAGTCCACTTGCCTCGATTCCATCAAGTATTTCGTTGTAGTAGCATATATATCAACAGCTGAACTCCAATGTTGGTCCCATGACATTTGGTTTCTTAGAGACCAAATTTTCAGAGCCATAACAACTAGAAACTCAATATCATCTTTCCCTCGTGAATTAAATACCTGCAAAAAGAAATCTAAATAAAAAATAGTAGCATTTGGTGCATCAAAATCTCCTAACCTCCATGCACCCACTGACCTATCACAACGGACTAAGATATGATCACTGTACTCCATCTTACCACAAAAAAGACATCTCCCATCAATATTTAACCCTCTTCGATTAAGGTTTTTTTTTTGTGGAAAGCAAATTTCGACTAGCACGCCATATGAAATCAATAACTTCAAGAGGAAGATCAAGATTTCACACTTTACTCCAAATATTACCATTTAATTTTATAGGCTCCCTCCCCAATACCTTCAAATTAGCAGAATATTCGATTTCACCATATTATATTTCTTTTTTTTATCAAACTTCCGTATAAGCATGTCCTCTCTATCAAAAGAATTAATGGTATTCTGATATTAGCCGTTAAATCTCTCATACTAAATTGACCTGAAAGAGGCACCATTGAGGTAGTCCACTTGCCTCTATTCCATCAAGTATTTCATTGCAATAGCATATATATCAATAGCTAAACTCCAATGTTGGTCCCATGACATTTGGTTTCTAAGAGACCAAATTTTTCGAGCCATAACAACTAGAAACTCAGCAGCATCTTTCCCTCATGAATTAAATACCTATAAGAAGAAATCTAAATAAGAAATATTAGCATTTGGTGTACCAAAACCTCCTAACCTCCATGCACCCATCGACCTATCACAATGGACTAAGATATTATCAATATCCTCCATCTAGGTAAAAAAAAGACATGTCCCATCAATATTTAATCCTTTTCGATGAAGTCTTTCCTTTATGGGAAGCAAATTTCAAGCAGCATGCCACATGAAATTAATAACTTTCGGAGGAAGATCAAGATTCCATACTCTACACCAAATATTACCATTTAATTTTATAAACTCCCTCCCCAAAACACTCAAAAAAGCATAGTATCCGATTTCACTGCATATACTCCGTTTCTTAATCAAAATTTCATATAAGCATGTCCCCTCCGTCAAAAAAATTAATGGGTATCCCGATAACAGTCGTTATATCTCTCATATTAAATAATTCTATAAGCTCATTAATAATCCATTTCCTACCCCAACTTCAAAAAGAACGTTAACACACATATTAGAATCAATAGAAGATACATCACCATTCACAAAGAAGGAATCGTGTTTTGGTACCCAAAGATCACTAGCGACCTTAATGCTCTCTTCGTTCCCTACCCTCCACCTGACCCCTTTCTTCAACACCTCATTAGAAAACAAGCAACTCCTCCATAAGAAACTCATATTTCTTCTTAAAAAAGCCTTCAAAAAATCCTTCTTCGAGAAATATTTACCTTTAAAAATTCTATAAAGGAGAGTGTTTGTGTCGGCTAGTAACCTCTATCCTTATTTACCTAATATAGCAACATTAAAGTAATAAAGGTCCCTACACCCCATTCTTCCATCTTTTTTAAGACTAAACATCCAATTCCAAATGAGCCTATTAATACCTTTTCTCTGATCCCTCTTATCAACCGACCAAAACTTATTCATAACTCTCAAGCAGTTCATCACAAATAGACAAAGGAAGTAGAAAAACACTCATGCGAAAAGAAAGAACAACCTGAGCCACCGATTTAAGAAGAACCTCTTAGCATGCCCTAGAGGAGAATCTAATATTCGCCCAGTAACCTTTTTAATCAATCTATCTTTACTAAATCCAAATATTTTTTTTTTAATAGAGGAAGGCAAGCCTAGATAGCTACCCCCATATGGAGGATTATAAATATCAAGGATACTCGAGATATTTTGCTTCAGCTCATTGTTCACATTTAGGCTAAAAGAGATACCCAATTTCTCAAAATTCATCAACTGAACCGAGGCTTTTTTCATACTTATGAAGGATGGACTTGATTCGAGAGGCTTCAAAAACATTATCTAGAAAAAAAAAAGTGAGTCATTCACAAATAAAAACTAAGAGTTTCTAGGACATCTACTATGAATGGCAATGGGTAGGGTTCAAGTTGAGCAGTGCAATTCCCATATCCAAACCCAAATCGTATCACTATCCCCGTACCCTACCCAATACCCTATTGGGTAGAGAATATTATACTCATGCTCAAATCTAATGGGTTTGGGTATACTTATGGGTACTCATTATACATGGGTATCCATGGGTACCCATGGATATCTCTTACCCACAAAATTCATTTACTCATATATTAAAATGTTTAAAAAATTAAATTATATTGAATCAATAAAAAAAACTAAAAAAAAATGAAAGTATTATTCAAATTAATTTATATTTTTAAAAATTATTCAAATTAATTTGAATTATTCAAGTTATTGAAATTAATTTAAATTATTCAAATTATAATTATTTTACTTTATTAAATATTTCATACTACAATTTAAAGAAAACAATTAATTTTCAAACCTCTCAGGGCAATTAATTATGCTCAAAACGAAACTTTCAAATTCACCCAAACCCAGTCAAATTCTAAAAATCAAATTTAATTGGGTTTGGATCAGGTGCATACCTATCAGGTCAGACTGATTTTCCCATTCCTAAGAAATATCACTCTCTGCACAGATAAGATACATATAGGGGGGAAAAGGATCCAACCCCCTCCCAGGATATTAAATTTATTAAATACTTAACTAATTATCTTATTTAATAGAATATAAGTTTTCAATTATATTACTTCTTATGCATTTATGTTAACTTTGGAAACTATGATGCCCCTTAAGTAACACTGGATTGGACTCATAGGGCATTACTTTCATTTCCTTTGAATATATCAATTAATGCAAATTATTTGACATTTTTCATCCTAAAACCCCACTAAAAATACATTCTAAAATTCAAAATATTATTTGTTTTCTTGAATTAATTGTTATAGCTTGGTGAATTTTGATGGTATTAAAGATTATTAAACTTTTTGGCAGCATGTACCGCACAACTTTGTAAGCAAAATCCAACAGAAGGCAGTGGAAGCAACGTTGCGGGTGGAAAACAAATGGTGGCATGTGAACTTAAATATCTATCGCCATTATAACGCAAACAGAGGCCTGTTTTGTGGTGGATGGCGTCAATTTGCGAGGGGGAATTCTCTGAAAGTGGGAGATATTTGTTTCTTTGAGCTGCTTGATGATGAAAATATGGTCTTCAAGGTCTCCATTTTCAGGCATGTCGACTAATCACTTCCTGTTTAGTGGTAATATTGCTGTCTTGGACAAGACATGTGATGTGCTCATTTTACTTTGTCATGTTCATGAGTGATTGTTGAATGTTTTGAGTTATGACTTGTTTTCTAGTACTCCGGGATAGTTTTCAATTGCTGGAACTAAATTTTGATAATTAAAGTTGAACCGCATTTTTTTTCTTTTTATCCTTTTTATATGATTGCCATAAAAATGGATCCATTTTCCTATGGAGGAAAGTTGAGGTTAATAACGTTGATGGTAATTCTCTCATATTAATTATTGGAAATAATCTCTAAATACACCGGTGAGTTTTTCTAAATGAACTATATAATTACTCTATTTCTTTAGTTAAGAGGTCAGTGAATTGCGTCACTCATGTGTTCTTACGATTCACGTATCGTAAGTCTAATTTTATGGAGTGGGGTCATGTCCCTCCAAGTATTATTATTGATGTCTTACATAATAATCTTAGACCGTGTTTGACAACAGTTTTTTTAAATAATTTTAAATTTTGAAAATAGCACTAAACGTTAATTTTTTTAGTGTTCGATAACGTAGCGTTTCAACTAGCTTTTAGAGGTTAAGATATCGTTTTGTGAAAAGTTAACCCACATCATGTTTAGCTTCTAGCATTTCATAAAAAACTACTCAAACAATTAACAGATAAATGCTACTAAACAGCTATCAGTTATCAAAATATTTTAAAAATTAATTATAATATCATCAATATATAAAGTAAAAATTCATCACAAAATGACATCATAATCTTTCAATTCTTCTCTTAGGTTAATCTTTGATATCTAATTAAACTTCCAAAATTCATCGATAAGATAACTTGAAAAAGTTAAAACAAACTCAATATATAATAATACTTTTATGCTAATAAATGTAGGAATTTTAATTAATATATGCAAAAAAATAATAAAAAATGAGAAGTATAAATGAAGAACATTTTTAAAGTTCTAGTTGTTTAATATATTTTAAGTAAGTAATCATCTTGGTATTTGATGTTTTTAGGGTTCGAAGCTTTGGATTTCAGTCTAATTTATTTTGGTTTTAATAAAATATTGAGCCTAATATGCACTTAAATTTTAACCTTAACTCATTATGTTAAATATTTTTGAATTATATAATGAGTTCAACACAAACCCGTGACGAATAGTTAATATAATACTCGTACTCATTCTAAACGCACTTAATTAATATCTAAATTTGTTTCTTTGTGAGTCAGGCACCTGCGAAAATCTGCCATTTTTCATCCAAATATCCGTAATGTTGCCCTTAAAATTGAATTTGAAAGGATCTCGTTGGAAAATAAGTTAGAATCCATGAGATGAAAGCTAAATAATATGAGCTTACTTAGACTTGAACCAACCAAGAGTTAAGCCGAGCAATGCTTAACAGTTGGTATCAATTGGTAGAGGTGAGCAAAATTACCAATCGAACTGAACCGAAAACCGAAAACTGAACCAACTAATTTCGGTTCGGTTTGATGTCCAAGAGAGATTCGGTTGATTGGTTTGAACTGAATTTGTTGGTCAGGAGAAGCTGTTTGCTGCTGAGGAAATCTCTTCCATGGTTCTCGGTAAAATGCGTGAGATTGCTGAGGCATACCTTGGTACTACAGTGAAGAATGCAGTGGTGACTGTCCCTGCATATTTCAATGACTTTCAGAGGCAGGCCACAAAGGATGCAGGTGTAGTTGCTGGTCTCAATGTCATGCGTATCATCAATGAGCCAACAGCTGCTGCTGTCACTTATGGTCTTGATAAGATGGCAACCAGTGACGATGAGAAGAATGTGTTGAATTTTTACCTGGGCGGTGGTACTTTTGATGTCTCATTGCCCACAATTAAAGAGGGTAGTTTTGAGGTCAAGGCCATGGCTGGAGACACCCATCTCGGAGGTGAGGACATTGACAACAGAATGGTGAACCACCTTGTTGAAGAATTTAAGAGGAAGAACAAGAAAGACATCAGTGGAAACCCAAGAGCTCTTGGGAGGCTGAGAACTGCTTGTGAGAGGGCAAAGAGGGCTCTTTCCTTTACTTCTGTGACAACTATTTAAATCGATTTTTTGTACGAGGGTATTGATTTCTACTCAAACATTACTCGTGCCAGATTTGAGGAGATTAATATGGATCTTTTCAGAAAATGTATGGAGCACGTGGAGAAATGTCTAAGGGATGCTAAGATGGACAAGAGCAGTGTACATGATGTTGTTCTTGTTGGTGGATCCACCAGGATCCCAAGGTGCAGCAGGTATTGCAAGATTTCTTTAATGGAAAGGAACTGTGCAAGAGTATTAACCCAGATGAAGCCGTTGCTTATGGTGCTGCTGTCCAGGCTGCCATCTTGAGTGGTGAAGGCAATGAGAAGGTCCAGGATCTTGTGTTGTTGGATGTTACCCCCCTGTCCCTTGATATCGAAATTACTGGTGGTGTCATGGCAGTTTTGATCCCAAGAAACACAACAATTCCCACAGAGAAGGAACGAGTTTTCGTCACCACTTCAGACGACCAAACTAGTGTTTTGATCAAGGTCTACGAGGGTGAGAGAACCAGAATAAGAGACAACAACTTGCTCGGTGAATTTGAGCTCTCCGGCATTCCTCCAGCACCAAGAGGTGTTCCTGAGGTTACTGTTTGCTTTGATATTGACGCCAATGGTATCTTGAATGTATCAGCTGAGGATAAGTCCACTGGCCAAAAGAACAAGATCACAATTATAAATGACAAGGGTAGGTTGTCCAAGGAAGAAATTGAGAATATGGTCCAGGAGGCTGAGAAGTACAAGGCCGAAGATGAGGAGCACAAGAAAAAGGTGGAGGCAAGGAATGCCATGGAAAACTATGCCTACAACATGAGGAACACTGTCAAGGATGAGAAGATCAGTTACAGGTTGGCCGCTGCTGATAAGAAGAAGATTGAGGATGCGTTTTATCAGGCCATCCAGTGGCTAGACAGAAACCAGCTTGCAGAGACAGATGAGTTTGAGGACAAAATGAAAGGGCTCAAGAGCATCTGCAATCCCATAATTGCCAAGATGCATCAAGGTGCTGGTGCGGACATGGGTGGCCGCGTGGATTATGATGTTCCTCCAGCAGGTGGCAGTGGTGCTGGTCCCAAGATTGAGGAAGTTGATTAATTGGCCTGTTGAATGCTTTGAGTATGGTTTTTTTTTTTTGTTGGTCAGCATTAATTTTTTGTTTTGAAATACTTTCAGACATTAGATCAACAATCTGTCCAGTTTTTACTTTCAAGGTATTAGCTTTATTTTCAGCTTTTGCTACACCAATGGCTTCTGGGTTTATTTAATATGCGATTAGAAAAGCCAGTACATATTATTTGTTGTCTATTGCTGGTTTTTGTTCTATTTCCAATTTGTGGCCATTTGCTATTAGTGGGCATTGGTTGATTTGGTTCCAAGCTAATTGTCTGTTGAAAACAGTTGCAGTTACCTTAGGTGCTTTATGCTTCTCGTATTGCTTCTTGTGTATGGGATATGGGATTCTTAAGGTACTCTATCGTTGCTGCTCTTTTAGCTCAGTCATTCAAACTTTGGTTTCTCCATTGGATTCTCTTTTCCAGAAGATAAGTGTTGGGAATGTTCTTCTACGAAATTCATTTCATTTGTAAATTAGTTTTATTAAAAATTAAATTTGCAATATATTTATGTAACATTGAATTAATTTAATTAAATATTCAACCTTATTTATTCTATTAATTTTAGAAAAAGAAAATTTAATTAAAATGAATTTCAAAAAAATGTTTTAATATCATGTGGCTCTTTCTTGAATGTGAACCTGAATTCCTACCACTGATATCACCAAGGCCATGCCATCCTTTTATTACTGAACTATGAACCTTTCCCACCACATCAAATCTCCTGCGATCAACTCAGTAGGGGTGTGCAAATGCGGTTCGGTTTTGAACTGAACCACAAAAACCGAAAATAGTTTTCTTTGAAACCCACTAAACCAAACCAAACAGGTCCGTTCAGTGAAATGGTTCGATTTTGGTGGAGGTAATGAGGAGGTGTGCAGGATCTTCTGTCGTTGGAGGTTACCCCTCTGTCCCTTGGTCTAGAAATTGGCAGTGATGATATGATTGTTTTGATCCCAAGAAACACAACAATCCCAACAAGAAAAGAGCAAGTTTTCTCCACCTACTCCGACAATCAACTTGGTGTTTTGATCCAGGTCTATGAGGGCGAGAGAACCAGAACAAGAGACAACAACTTGCTCGGCAAATTTGAGCTCTCCGGCATTCCACCAGCACCAAGAGGTGTTCCTTAGATTACTGTTTGCTTTGATATTTGATGCCAATGGCATCTTGAATGTGTCACCTGAGGATAAGACCACTGGCCAAAAGAACATGATTACAACTACGAACAACAAGGGCAGGCTGTCCAAGGAAGAAGTTGGGAAGATGGTCCAGGAGGCTAAGTAAAAGGTTGAAGATGCGGAGCAAAAGAAAAAGAATGCTTTGGAGAACCATGCCTATAGAATGAGGAATGATGTCTATGGTGAGAAGATCAGTTACAAGTTTGCTGCAACTTATGAGAAGAAGATTGAGGATGATGCTATTGATCAGGCCATTCAGAGGGTAAGCAGCAACCGGCTTGCAGAGGTAGATGAGTTCGAGGACAAGATGAAAGACCTTGAGAGCATCAGCATTGCCAACGGTAGGCCGTTGAATGAAGAAATTGAGAAGATGGTCCAGGAGGCTGAGAAGTACAAGGCTAAAGATGAGGAGCACAAGAAAAAGGTGGAGGCAAAGAATGCTTTGGACAACTGTGCCTGTAAAATGGGGTACGGTGTCAAGCAGATCAGTTCTGAGTTGGCCGCAGCTGATAAGAAGAAGATTGAGGATGCTATTGATCACGCCTTTCAGTGGCCAGATAGAAACCAGCTTGCAGAGGCAGGTGAGTTCGAGGACAAGATGAAAGTGCTTGAGAGCATCTGCAATCCCATGATTGCTAATATATATCATGATGCTGACGCTGAGATGGTACTGATATGGCTGGCAGCAAGGAATTGGTGCATGTCACAAGACATATGCCATGATGCTGACTCTGAGTGCCTGTTTGATGCTTGAAAATGGTGGTAACGAATATTTTGTTTTTTTTTCTCAACTTTTTAGTCCATATGTAATTTATATTTAAGAACTTATTTAGTTTAATTGAACACTGATTTTACGAACTTGTTTGATAAGCGAAAACAAAATATAACAGAGAGGTTAGAGAGAATATTAGTCATCTAAAACTGCATTCTTGATACCTGGGCATTGTTCTCCATCTCGGTGTACTGTGTCCAAAGCAAAAAGGACTTCAGGATCATGACCTATAATTTGTTTCTTGAATGTGAACCTATTCTTTCCACTGGTTACACATACTATCATGTTAAACCGCTGTAGCTTGAAACCCTCTTAACAGCTTCCTCTTCCATTTCTACAAGTTGACGACAAAATGTTTCAATATCACGTGCCTCTTCCTTGAATGTGAACCTGAATTCCTTCCACTGGTACTCACCAAGGCCATCCTTTAGTACTGAACTTTGGATCTTACCCAGCACATCAAATCCCTTGCGATCAACTGAGAGCATATATGCATCCTAGACAATAGGCGACAGTTAGTTCAGCAGCTTTTTTAGGTTTATTGATTGGTATGTTCTTGAAGAAATAATAGATAATTATAATCCCAAATAGAATGCATCGTGATGGAGCTGATTAGAGTGACCCTCTGATTTCCTCACATCAAATCCCTTGAGATCAACTGAGAGCATATATGCATCCTAAACAATAGGCGACAGTTAGTTCAGCAGCTTTTTAGGTTTAGGGATTGGTATGTTCTTGAAGCAAAAATAGATAGTTGATAATCCCAAATAGAATGCATCGTGATGGAGCTGATTACAGTGACACTCTGGTTTCCTCGGTACTGTTTTTTAACAAATTTATCAGTTGATGTTTCTAAAAGCACTCAAGTGGGCATAAAATAGATCTGTATCAGCAACTTATCAATCTATATGTTGTAATCTCCAGCATTCATGGGGTTGTCGACCTCCCTCAGTTTTTCTCTCACCATCCTCCCACAGGTCTCAAAGAGGGTCATTCTATAAATGTAATCAACCTCATTAAGATTCCAAGCATGTTGACCTGTGTTTATGCAGCAGATGACAACTGGGGATCGTGTAAGTGTAATATCATAATTGCATGATCCCTATTAAATGCATGATGTAATTCAGGCAGCTTACTCTTGCATTTGAATTCATGTACAGGAGGCAAAAAAGTATAAGGGCTCTACGCCTTGCTTCACTTTGATTAATGCCATCAATTAGCTTAGCAGAAAAGGACGCTGCATGTGAAACAACTTTGAAGTGTTATTTGATCATCACAAAATGCAAAAAATATTTAATACCTGGTGATACGCAAGCTAACCTGCACAAACAATCACCCTTTTTGGCTATGAGACTCTTACCTAAGGGATCTGCTTTAGAGGTCTCCAAATCCTCCAATTCCACTTCATGAGTGCGTCCAAAGCCGTCAACAAACATACATGAACTGGATAGAATTTTGATTTATTATGCTTCTGGTTATTCATAAGAATTATCATACTTTGGTTCATAACAAAAAGATATGCAGATTCCCCTTTAGGTAATACATAGATACCATATAAAACTTTACCATCTCCCATAAAAAAGAAGAAAAGAATAAGAATAAAAAACTCTACTTCAGAAATGATCCTATTAGCTACCCTGACAAACAGAACGTGGAGTATTAAAATGTGAGCAATGAGTTGCATATGTTAGTAAACATTTCACCAAGATGTGGATGCTCTTTTGGGTGCTTCCTTGCAAGTGCATTAGCTGTGCCGGAGATGAAGACTACGATTTCTCTTTTTACTAATTTTCCATGTAGGAGCTGATGCAAGTAAACACTAAATTTATCTCTTAAGGAAAAGGGGAAAAAACAGACTTCTTTTCTTTCTTTTTTTTAAGACGTTCCACGTATGTGATTCCTACTTCGTCCCAGATTCGAGATTAGACTCTTGAAAAATTTCAGAATAGACCAGAGTAATTGAAGTCAGATTTGAGCGATTGTGCCAATCTTTATAACAAAACTTCACTAACTAATATAAGATTAATATGATCTAAATCTAGTAACGGTTGAATACCTTATATTGAACCTGTAAGCACAACATCTTTCAACTTGATCAAGTAGCTCCTTGAGGTTTTCACTTCGGGAAGTAGTAATAAGATTAGAAGAACTTAGTACACCAGAAACTGTGTAACTGTACTCGTTCATCATTCTCTGTTCATTCAATAAAACTTCTTTAACAGCTTCTATAGCCAATTGAGCCTGTAACAAGAATGATAAAAAAAACAGTTGACGTCAATATTCCCTTTTCTTTTATTTCCTCTTGCTATACTAGAAATAGAACAATCCATAAAATCAAATCTGGATTCTGATCGGACAGTGTCCGGCTAGTTTGCAAGACAAATGTTCTGAACAGGTGTGATACACATGTTAAGAATAGGTCAGATTATTATTTGCAGATATTATTTTATTTATAGAAGGCTTAACAATTGTACACCCTGAAGAATTTTTTGTACTACTGAAGTGTCATGAATAGCAACGTTATACACTACAAACTATAGAGTTCAGCCATATCTTTATTGACACATACCTCAAACTGTCTTAGACATCTATTTTAAGGGGTATGTTTTCCAAAGCATCATTTGCTAAAACTTCATCTATTTTTCACTAGAAATACTGAAGGTTCAGCATCATACAAATATAGATAAATAAATAACAAAAAGGAACCATAATGTTTTGAAGAGTGTTTTCCGCTGTCAGCAATTTAAGGTTAGCAGATAGAACAATTAGATGTCTCCTCCACTCAGCACCCGTCCCCCTAAAAATAAATTAAAAATAAAAGCAAAACAAAACAAATGTCGACCAAATCACCCATGCACAAATTTATTCCCACATGATTCTAATCAAATTGAACCATGATACTGGAAGCTGTTTAAAAATGGCCAGACCTTTTCATCTTTAAGAGGGAGTAGGTTCCCATTTAGAGCAATCCGTACAGGTAGCTGCAGCATGAGAATAGAGCAGTTAAGTTAGGCTCGTTTATAGCAATTCTTATGTAACATAAAAACGAGCAAATGCCAATCTAACAGCAAATTATGAAGGAAGTGGTTTGGGGAACTGAAATTATTGGAAGAGAGGAGAATGGAAGCAAGAGATTAAACAACTGAACAATACATGTAACACAAGTCAAATTTAGAACTGACCTTCTTTATTGATCTGAGTAAATTTGATAAGGGGCCAGGAAAAGGACTCGTAACAGCCAATGAACCCCGTTCATCAATGATTGTATTCTACATGAACAAAGAAAGAAATGAACAAGGTATCAAGCATAGTCACTAAAACTCATCAAAATGATTTTGAATGAAGTAAAGATCCATTTTTCAACTTGGTGGTCTCTAAAAGCTGCCGTACTACTCTACAGAATCTAAGAGAATTAGATTGTCACAAAATACATAGGAGTAACTTGAACAAGAGTCCTTCACTGAATAACAGGTGTTCATAAACAAATCCAGTGAATATACATTGAGAAAGAAAATATATTTTTCAAGAAAAAAGAAGCACAGAACCAGTTAGAATTATACCATATTATGCATATCGTTTTCAGGTACCCAGATATAAGGCCTCGCTTTCTTGATTATGTATTTAACTTTTGAAGTATGTACATCCTCCTTGCTAAAACATCAACATAAGAAAATAACCCCAAAAGAAAAACCAATTAGCTTAGCTTCATAAATTTTATACTCAGCTTGAGCTTGATTAAAGAGTAAATTTATAAATCTTATGACAAGTGAATGTTCAAGATTTCCCTTTTCTTTGCCCGCATTTTCTCGCTATCTAACCGTAACATAGACTTTGAAATACAGATGGCAAAGAAAATGAACACCCAAGTGTTAGATTGAAAAAAGGTACCTTCCTTTGGCGTCTGCCTTGATGGTATTGAGTTGAGCTTGCCAATTTGAAGCTAGTATATTCTGAAACATGCAATGGTGTCAAACTGTTAGCTGTAATTTTCGTTAAGAGGAAAGGGAAAGAGGGATAGGGGCTGACCTTGCATCTCTCTGCGAGAGTTAAGACCATAGCTTTTTTAACTTTCATTATGCCTTCAGTTTTTGCCCTGTTGCACGCCAACTGCTCGATGAAATTATACCTTCAACGTTCTCTTTGCGCGAGCTTGTTAATTGGGAGCACCGAGCGCGCAAAAGAGTTTGAGGAGTCTGAGACCTTTCTATAATTTTAATTATAACAATTTCTGAAATTTTTTATTCCATTATTACCATTATGGAAATGTAAAATAGTTTTTTTCTTATGAGTCCACAGCATAGATGTCAATCGCTCGGATCTATAGTTTTTTCCCTTTGGTACATGCGTTTCTCAAAATTTATATTTTTTAAAATGAATTCGAATGATTTAAATTTTATAATAATGAAATAATTAATTAAATTTATGCAGTTATTTTTATAAATTATTAGTTATTTTTATGATCTGCGATAGTTGAGTGTACTAATTATATGCTCATTTTTTATATTTATTTGGCCTTTTTATTCATGTAATTAAAATATAAATTCTTATTTAGATTGCAATGAATATAATAATTTTATATATATAGTAAAATATTTTTTTAATTATATATAATTGAAATAACCCAATAATTTATTTTTAAAAGAATTTTTATTTAAAATTTAATTGTAAATTTTCACCAATGAGAATTGGCGAAAAATAATATTTTATGCTGTGAACCGAATCGAAAACCGAATTTAAATAGTCTAACTCAGTT
>CANUEX010002953.1:0-79907 GCA_948099535.1 Jatropha multifida
CTGGAGGAGAAACAGCTGCTGCAGCTGCTGGAGGAGGAGCTGCAGCTGCTGCTGTGGTGAATCGCGACAGGGAAGGAGAAGGCTGGAGGTGGCGGCGCTGCTGCAGGTGCGGAGGAGAGCTGCTGCTGCTGTTGCTGCTCGTGGAGGAGAGGAGCTGTGGCTGGCAGTGCCACTACTGCAGAGAGACAGCGAGGCAGAGAGGAGAAAGAAAGAAAGAAAGAAAGAAAAGAGAAGGAAGAAGAAGAAGGAAGAAGAAGAAGAAGAAGGAGGAGGTGGCGGTGGCTATGGTGGAAGCACAAGGAGAGGCTGGTGGTGGTGCGGTGGAGGCAGTGAGAGGAGGAGCAGGTTGTGTGGCGCAGCAAGGAAGAAGATGAAGATTTAAATAAAAAAAAATAAAAAAAAAATAAAATAATAATAATTAAAAATAATATTAAAATATTATAAAGTTTTTAATTATTAAATAAAAACAAACCGTTCAAGGTAAGTTGCCAGGGAGAAAAGAATAGTGACGCACAGTGTTTTTCAAAAATATCCGATTCGGGTCAAATTAAAATTAATTCGGTCCAATTAAAGAAATATTGGTCCGATTTTATTCGATTAACGGTTATTTAATAAATTTTCGGGCGAACCAAAAATGATTTTCGATCCCCCTAATATTACGTGGCGTAATATTATTGGCTAATAATTTACAATTTAAATTTAAATAGGAATGTTTCGAAATAAAAATTTCAGGGTATTATAATCATCCATCAGGTTTCAATTTTTCGTGCTTCTAAATTTTAGATTTTTATTATCAAAGTTTGATGTTTAGTTTTTTCTTTGTGCTTAAATGATTCCCTAAAATTAAAATCACATTATTTTTATAGGAGAACTAATTTAAGTAAAATTTCAATAATTCTAACTAAAATTTCATGCTTAAAAAATGGTTAATAGCTTACTGTTGTTTTCGGATTTGATAATAGTTTTGTAGATAATAACTTTTCAATTTTAAATTGACGGAGTCATCACGATCAATATATTACCAACCTTACATTGATAGCAAGCGGCAACAATCTCGACTGTTGCGGTTGAAAAAAGGTTTAAGATGGTACATGCACAATAATAATTGGATGATCGAAATAATAAAATTAAAAAATTTATTTTATAAAAATAAATTTAATTTCTTAAAAGAAACTTGCTTTTCAGCTTTAATGTTAAGAAAAAAAAATAAAACCAAAAGACTATGGTAGAATTTAATATTTTCCCCAAATATTTAAACGTCTAATTATCTATAAGTTGTAGTTATCTGTATATGTTTATTTTAAAATAAAAAATTTTAAAAAGAAAGTTTTTAAAAGTTTAGAGGTAGTTTGTAACATTTTTTTTTTGTTTTTCATTTTTGAGAAACAAAAAAATAATTTTAATTTTTAACTTTTAATTTTTGAAAACAGTGTTTTTTTTGTTAGTTTCTTTTTTTATGAACATTTTTTATGTACAAAATTAACTCATATGTAAATAAGAGATAGTAAAGATAATACAATAATAAAATATTTAAAAGGATATCATTTTTTATTTAAATATAAAAATCTATTTAAAAGGAAAAGAATTATTTTATTAAAGAGACTTGTAAGAGAAATAGGTAGGAGAGAGATTTATAAAAGAGAGAGGGAAAAAATAAAATCGTGTAACCAAGATTTTTAGTTTTATAAGACACGTTTTTTGTTTTTTAAACGATTTTGAAAAAAGTTAAAAATAAATTTAAATATTTTTACAATAAATACATTTCATTTTCTTGTTTTATAAAAAATAAACGAAAAATTAGAAACCACAATAGTAACAAGCGTACCTAATCGTGTATTATATATATATAAAATATTTTAAATATACGTCTAATTAAATTTTAAAAAGTTCAAAACAAAAATAAAAAATAAAATCTTTGTGATTTATTATTATCATCATTATTATTATTATTATTTTATTAAAATTTTGTAATCAGCTACAAGTAAGAGTATTTTAAGATATCTTTCATATCATTAGGGATACTATTCTCATTATTCCTCTTATTCCCATGTTTATTATACATTATAGCTTAAAATATAATCATATTAATTTAATTATTTTAAATAAATAATATTAATATAGGTATTTGTATGGTATAGGATTTTCAATGAAATTAATTATATTGGAATCATCTCTTATATATTGACATTATATGTTGTATAATCCTAAACTATTATATATTTTTTTAATTAAAATGTTTTCATCGGATATGACCAATGGTATTTTAGCATTTTAAATTAAAATATTTTATTTTAATTGATCACGATTAAAAATATTTTGAGACTTTGAATTAAAATTATTTTAATTTGCCATGACTAGTGACATTTTAGGATATTGAATTTAAAAATTTCATTATTCACGCTTCATTCCCACTATATGACCAATGATATTTTAAGATTTTTAATTAAATATTTTTTTTAATTGGCCATGGTTAAAGATATTTTAAGACCTTGAATTAAATCTTTTAATTCCCATGGTTAAAAATATTTTAGGATATGAGAAATAGAATTTGAAAATCTTACCATTTCAACTTCATATCCACATTTAGGTTCCTCATTTTTTAACATGATGAACCAAAAGAAAAGAAAAAATAATTTTACAGGAAAAAAAATATTTTTAATAAAATAAATAACCAAAAACTTAAAATTATTTTATGTTTCTAATAAATAAAAAAATTAAAAATAAATGTAATAAATTTCATATTTCGAAAATTTATTTTAAAAAATATCAGTTTGACTGTAAATATTAAAATAATGTCATTTTTGTTATTAATTTATTATTTTACCCTATTATTGTGGTCATCGTGGTTGCTGGTCCTCGCTTTCGCTGGTTGTCATTGCTGATTCCATCGTCACCGTTGTTGTGATTGCCTTTGTCGTCATTGATGCTGCTGTCGCCTGCGGAGCTTTCTCTAAACGCTGTGGCCACTGCCCATCATCCTCAATAATGGGAGAGTTAGCCCAAGCTTTTTGGCCATAACGTATCATTGAATTTCAAATTTTTAATTATTTCCTTAGTTGCTAAACAAAAATTTTAAGAGACAGATATGGAAGGATCCAGTATGGCCGATTTCTTTTCCTTACGTGTACATTTGAATAGTATTCTAATGTGGAAGTTTTTGCTTTTGCTTGATAAGCCAAAAGCCAAAAGCTTCCTTTTTTGTGGTTTCCTATCAATTATTTGCATATGCATTGTTTCTGTAATTAGAATTGAAACATGTGATCAAATCTTATATATGGTTTCTATTTCTGGGATTGTTCAGTGGTCGTGGAATGTTGTTAGAATAGTCAAAGAAAGAGCCGCATGATTAAGGGGACAAATTTGCCACTTACTGGGGACATTGTTATCAAGATGAGCAAGAAGAAAAGTCGGTAGCAGCAAAGCTATCAGTGACTCAGCTCACTAAATAGCTAAGTCTCTTTCGGAGCATTTTACCTTTTAGAGCAAGATTTAATTCAGTACGATGGATAATGATACCTATAGTTAAGACCAAAAGAAAAAATAAAAATATTTTTAAATCATACCAGAAATCGAACCAGCTTCAATACTGAGTTGTGATTGGATTGGATTGACTCTGTTCAATCGAATTTTTGACTTTTGAACATGATTTTTTACATTTGATTTGTAATTATTTATAAGAAAATAAGTAAAATTTATCAAATATCAAAATAGTGTGGTCATACCACAATTCATGGTGCCTTAGAAATAAAGAAATATTTTTATTTTATATAATCATTTATCAAATTAAAAGCATGTTGATGAACAATTTTATAATAAAATGAAAATAATAATAATAGTTATAATAATGATGATGACGTAGTTATGATTACAGAATTACTATAAGAAAAATACAGTTTAGCAACGGAATTTTAACATCAAACCTTATCCGATGCTAATTAGCAACTACTTATCAAAGGATCAGCAATAGTTTGGCAATGAAAAATAAATTCAGAATTCAACAACGGATTAACCATAAAAAATTAGCAATGGATTATAGCCATAGCTAATACAATGCTAATTAAAGCATGAAATACTGGGGGGTAGATAAGCAACGGATAAACAACGGAATTTAGCTTCGGAATTAAATTTGGAGAGAAAAATATGGTGTACTAATTAGTAACGGATTAGCATGAAAGTGACAACGAATATATTTAGCATTGGATTTGATATCCATTACTAAATGTGACAACATAAACTCCGTGCGATTGCAACGGATTGACATCTGATTAATAAGGTAAAATTGGTTTGTATATTTGCAACGGATTAACAAGGAAAATTATTAGCATCGGATTAGTAAGGAATTTACAATTAAATTTATAAATTATCTAAATTTTTATTATTATTTCTAGAAATAGATAAAATACTAATTTTTATAGTTTTTATTTATAAAATATTAAAAATTCTCAAAATTATTAAATATTTTGATTAATTAAAATAAAAATAAAAATATTCTCTAATTATATATAAGTAAGTTTTATGATCTATAAATTTAAAATAATATTTTTATTCTTTAAAAGATTTAAGAACTAATTATTATAATTATTGAAGAATTAATTAAAAAAATATTTATTGAAGAACTTATTTAATCCTTCTAAAATTAAACAAGAAAAAAGAAAGCACACACCCTAGAAAGCCTACATTTAAATTTATTTTTCCTCTCATTCCTCTCCACGCCGCACACACTCTTCTCTTTCTTTTTCTCTCTTCTTTCTCTCTTTTTCTTCGTCTTCTTCTTCTTCTTCTTCTCTCTCTCTCTCTCTCTCTCTGGCCTTCAGTCGCAGCAGCAGTAGCAGCGACAACACCAGCGCCGCTCGCTGCGTCACGCCACCACTCCAACCAGCACCGTTCGCTGCATCGCGCCACCGCTCCAGCTTCTCCCTTCGCGCCGCGCTGCCCCTAGCTTCTTCCTCCTTGCGCGAGTCGGCCACCATCAGCAGTACTGCCTCTCGTCTCGCCGCCGCTCAGCCGCTACAACTGGTCCTTCTGCGACAAACCTAGCGGCGATCCTCGCCTCCTCGCGCTCGATTCCAGTGATCTAGTCACCAGCCGCTCGATGTTCAGCCCTTTGATGCGATCTCAGTTCCGATCTACGCAATCCAACCTCGATCTCAACCACTTGATCGATCTCAGTCATGATTCGGCCTCCGATCCTCTCTCCGGCAGTACTTTTGGACTGTGATCTGTGTGTGGGTACTGAAAATTTTTTCGTAGAAATTATTAGGTAATCTTTTGGTATTTTGTGGTTGGTTAATTATTAATTTAGTGTGTCTAGCCAATAAACAAGCTAATGGGAAATTGCTTGATCTTTCATTTTAAAATATTATTGGGACAGTTGATTTAAATATAGAATTTAAATTAATTATATGATTTAAAAAAAATAAATTAGAGGATTTTAGTTGATTGTAGAATAATGATAGATTGGACTAAAAATATAATAATAATAATGATGATGATAATAATAATAATAATAATAATAATAATTAGATATAAATTTCAAATTTATAGACGTTTAATATGTTTAATTATTAACAAATTAGCAACGGATTTAAATAGCAGCAGATTGACAAGGATATTTCATAGTATATTATTGCATTAGAGCAACGGAATTAGCATCGAAAAAAATAGTAACGGATTTAGCAACCGCGTGGCAACAGAATTAGCAATAGTATTACTAAATGATTAGCAATGAATTACAATGAAATTAGTACCCAAATAGATACAAAATTTAGCAATAGATGTTTCATCGCTTAGCAATTGATAGATCCGATGCTAAATTATTAGCATCGCGATGTTTAGCATAAGAATTTATCCGTAGCTAATCTGTTGCTATTTTTATTTTAGCAACAGATTTTTCAAGTTTAGCAACGGAATAAGTTGTTCTAAACGACATTTTTTTTAGTGAATTATTTTTCAAATCATTCTTTTTTAAATTATATGTAAATATAAATAAATAAATAATTTTATTATCATTTAATCTCAAATTTAAATTTAATTTAATTTTTAATAAATTACCATTTCTAATTTAAATTTTAAGGTTCTCTTCCTTTTAAAATATTTTATTTAAATATTAAAAAGATAAAACTGTTAAAATGTTAAGATTTGTTTTTAATACTTGAAGCTTTTGTTCCAACTCGGAGGTACGCCAAGGAGACCCCAATTCTCCTTATTTGTTTGTGTTGGCTATGGAACGTTTGGATCAAATAATATCGTAATTGGTGGAGGAGGGTAGTAGGTGTCCAATTTCGATTTTTAGGCGCCGTCCCTTAGTTTCCCACCTCCTCTTCGCAGATGACCTACTTCTGTTTGTTGAGGCGAGTGTCCCCTAGATTGAAGCTATCATTCTTTGTCTGATTGGTTTTGGGGATTTATTGGGACATTATTATTACGAGTGGATCAACATTTGGCAAGATGGACAGCTTCTCTGTTATCCTTTTTGGGTAGAGTGACTTTAGAAAAATTGGTTCTCATGTGTTTGTCTAACCAAATAATGCAGTTCGTGAATGTGCCATAGGCGATTTGTGATGAGTTTGATAAGAAGGTTTGCAACTTTGTTTGGGGTTCTCATATAGGGAAAGCGAATGTGTGTCTTATGAACTGGAAGCTTATATATATATATGCATAAAGAGTTTGGTGGCTTGGGTATTAATAACAAAAAGTTTATTTTTGTTATCTGATTTGTGTTAACGAGAGTTTCTTCGAGAAGAAGTGTTTGAGAGTTGTATCAACTGTCTATAGCCTCTAACATCTGACCCTTTATATAGATAAAAAGAGATGAGGTAGCGGAGAGAATCTCTTTACTGTTAACGGTCAGATTATCTTTTCAATTGAGGATTTTTAAAGATAATTTAAATTTAGATAAAAGATTTTAGATAAAAATATATTTTATCAAATGTCCCCCATAAATTTTGATCATTTATGTCCAAAAAATATATACTTAAAATTTATTATTATATATATTTATGAGGGTTTTTTTTTATGTGAGAAATTAACCCTTTTGGTAGAGCTCTCTAAACTTGATCAGAACTGTTTGTGTAACTAATTTAGGGAACTGAACGTGACCTTCGATTAGGACTTAAGACCACATGTTACGACTAACATTTCATCGTTCAGTCCAAACCTCTTAAGTGTTTTTGGGCCTTGAAGCTGGTTTTGGACTACTTTAGTCTACCCACAGAGATAAGTTTGATCTAGACTCCATAGTTTGAGCTTGGCCTAGATAGCTTGAGACTTCATCAGTTAGGGAGCTTATTTCGAAGCTCGGCCAGAAGAGCATTGAGTCCATGACAAGGAACTCGTTTCAAAGCTCGTCCAAGAGAGCTTAAGTCCACATCGAGGAGCTTGTTTGGCCAGGACTGCTTAAGTCTATAGGAAGGAGTTTGTTTGGCTAGGACTGCTTAAGTCCATGTCAAGGAGCTCTTCCTAAGTCTATGTCAAGGAGTTTGTTCGGCCGGGACTTCTTAAGTCTATGTCAAAGAGCTTGTTCGGACAAGATTTCTTAAGTCTATGTCAAGGAATTTGTTCGGCCAGGATTTCTTAAGTCCATGTCAAGGAGTTTGTTTTGCCAGGACTGTTTAAGTCCTTGTCAATAAGCTTGTTCGGCTAAGTTTGCTTAAGCCTAAATTCATTGGACTCCATTTGATTATGCTATCTACGCTTTTATCATGATATAGGGAATAAAAGTTCAAAGCAATTAATTATTTAATAAAATTGCTTTGTCTTAATTGAAATAGGAAAAATAAATAAATATTGTAAACTTATATGCATTTGAGAAAAATTTATTAGCATATAAGGATCAACAAAGCCAAAGAAGAGTTTTCATAAATATTATAAACTTCATTATAGCCATCACTCTTAAATGTAGAGATTTTTAAAAGTAAAAAGGAATACATAGTAATTGATTCATTTGAATTTTTTTTATGAAAAAAATTCAAAAGATAAAGCTTTCTCTCTAACAATCATCTGACTTGATTACGCTAGAAGTATTAAAGTAGAAACTAGATTCAAAAGAGTCGCTAAGGCATTTGAATTTCTGTCTCCAAAAAACTTTGATCAATGCCAATGTCAATGTCAATTCAAAAACCAAATAGATAAATGATCAATTCTGCCTAAAAATATATGTCCCGCCAACCAAATAGACCAAAATCAACATGTATTGTACATACCGCCTTAACAATAATATCTACCTCGGACATTAATGGAGTCACTTTAAGCCATTTTCCAATATTTTTGCTGGTCAAGTAATTTCTTTTTTTTTTTTCAATTGTCCCATTTGAATCACAAAAAGGGTAGCTAAATAAATTTTCTGGAAAGTTATGTAATGAATTTTAAGAACTATGAATCACAATATACATGCATCATGTGTATATACATATATATGTATGTATAATATGGCCTAATGAATAATGATAATTAATACACGTGTAATGCAGTGATGGAGATCCAAAGCGAAGAAAAATTGAGAATATGGAATTCTATCAGGAATACATAACATGGCATTATGATTCTCAATCAATTAAATAGCCTAACCAACATACCATCCCTGATAATCGATAATCACCGGGTATTGTAAATAATAAAAGTTGCAGCAAAGATTCCAGGCAAAAATAGGTTTAACAAAGCTAGAAAACTCAGTTAAACAACTAAAGAGAATAAAATGGCCAGCCCAGAACAAAGATCAGCACAAAGCAAATACTAATAAATAATCTTCAACCAAAACTCTACTTTAATATTACCCAAAAGCAACAGTAGAGCCAATGAATGTATCAGTTTTGAGAATAATGGAGTTCCAATTTTTTGAGAGCACAACCTTAATGGCAATGAACTTTTGCTGCAGACATTCATACTTAGATATAAAACAAATGTTAATATAAACTAAGTTCCAAGCAATAATCATCTATAAATTCAGAAGCAAAATTTTAAGCAACAATAATGTCAAATATTTCATTACTTCATTAATAATTAATACTATTAGAAATAAAGTCAAGTTCCTTACTTCTAGTTTTCATAAGGTCAAGGCATGGCTCTTCTCTTACCTTCTGTTTGACAAGTATTATTATTAAAATAATAATAATAATAATAAATCGACAAGGATATCTAGATATTCATTCCAGCAATATAGAGCATAAAAATCAAGTTTCAGAGTGTAAGAAAGCAAAAGACAACAAACTCAGGTTTAATTCATAAAATGCAGAAAAGCCAGGGAAAATACAGTAGCAATATAACAGACATGACTAAAGGAGAGAATCTGAATTTTTTTCTATCAATTTAGATAATCAAAAAACATTGATGTTAAAGAAAAGCGAATGCCAAAAAGAAAGAATTATCCAGTAGAATAAAGAGGAAAGATCAAAGATAAAACTATACCTGAAGAAGACGCATCGATTTTGGCTTACTGAATTTTGATAAAACGAAAGAATTATCCAGTAGAATCTTGGCTTACTGAATTTTGATAAAAAATACATGGGTTTTCGACTAGAAATTTGATTAGGCTTTAGAAAGGGAGAGAAGGCATCGATGGGGCAAACGATTGAAGAAAGTGAGAACAAGAGAAAGGAAAGACAATCAATTTACTATAATACATATATTTTTTTTCAATCAATCTACGTTAGTGTAAATAAAACGCCTATATCTATATATCATATGCAAATATTAATTAAAAAAATATGCAAAGTAAGATTTTATCTTTGTATTTTTTGAGTGCTTTAGAGACATATTTCTACTTGTGTGTTAATTGTTAATGTGTTTCATGCTCACCACACTAATTGATGATAAAAATTTACTTTTGTTCTCTGATTTGTGTTAATTGTAGTTACCATAGAAATGTGTTTTACGTTCACCGCACTAATTGATAACAAAAATTTATTTTTGTTCTCTGATTTGTGTTAATGAGAGTTTTTTTAAGAAGAAGTGTCTGAGAATCATATCAATTGCCTCTAATCTCTAGCATCTGACCCTTTATGTAGATAAAAAGAGATGAGGTAGCGGAGAGAATCTCTCCACTCCTAACGGTCACATTGATTAAGATAGTTGATCGATAAACCATTGCCGAAAGGCTTTTCAGTTGAAGATTTTTAGGGATAATTTAGATTTAGATAAAAGTATATTTTATCAGCTATCAAGACTTCTACGGAGGTTAACGCAACTTTTCTAGCAAATTATAGGATGGCAGATCCTTAATGAGGCTAATGGGTCGTGGTTTCAGATTCTATGGGGTAAGTACACGCAGGGAGGTTCGGGGATGGAGGCCTTTAGGAAGAATTGTTGTGCTTCTAATGTGTGGTGTGGGATAGTTCATAGTTTGTCTATTCTTTCTAATAGGGTTCATCAAGTGGTTTGTAATGGTATTCTGACTCTTTTCTGGAAGGACGTATATTTATTGGATGCTTCTTTGAGGAGAATATGCAATGTATGGGTTCCTTCGCATTTACTAGACCTGTCAGTAGCTGCATTCTAGAAAGACAGGGATGGGATTGGCCTAATATTGTACACTATTTACTAGATCGGATATGTGAGGTCCTTCGAGCTGTATTCCTGAGTACTGACATTCATAATATGGATGAATATTACTGGTCTGAGACCAGCTCTAATTCCTTCTCAGTTGGTTCGGCTTATAAGTTAGCAAAGTGGTAGCCTACTTTGGTTAATAGTGGCATTTGGAAGGGCATCTTCCGTTTGAAGGTATCACAAAAAGTTCGAATGTTTTAGTGGTTATTCCAACATCAGAAATTAATGACTAATATAGAGCAATGCAAAAGAGATTTTACGACTAATCCTCTATGTTCAGCGTGTGGTTTGGCGACAGAAGATATGGAACATCTCTTTAGGGACTGTTTTAGGAACATCTCTTCCTGTGAATTCTCTGCGTATTTTTCTTGCCCAACCAACTAAGGACTAGTTGTCTCATGTGCATCTTCTTCAGACATTCATGTTTGATAGCTTTAGTAGCCCTGTAGTATTGGGGTTGGTTTCATGGAATATATGGATAGGGCACAACACTATTGTTTTCAAGAACATTTGGTGTGATATCACTTCTAGATGGCATAGTCTTTTTTTGCAACTTAAAGTGAATCATGCAGCTTAGAGCTTTAGGCTTCATAGAGTTCATTCTCATAACCGCTCGATTTGTCATGTTGCTTGGAGCCCTCAAATGTATGGCTAGGTTAAACTGAACGCAAACGGAGCAGCTAAGGGCAACCCCGATCGTAGTGGGTGCAGTGGAGTGATAAGGGATTTTAAGTGGCAGTGGCAGGCGGGTTTTGCAGTCAACTTAGGTCGTTGTACGTCAACGGTAACTGAGCTACATGGGGTGTTTCATGGCCTTAATCTTCCCTGGGATCTCGACTATAGGTAGTTTCTTATTTAGATTGATTTCGGGGTAGTGCTGCATGTGTTGCAGAGAGCACTGCATGAAGCTAGACGTTTTTTCAAGAGTTGCTATCTAGAGATTGGGTGGTTGAGTTTCATCGCTGTTTCAGAGACGTCAACAAAGTAGTAGATCTTCTTGCTAATCTAGCTGTTCGAGAGATAACTTCTAGTCTTAATTTTCTGGATCCTCCCCAGCTGGTTTTGGACCCGTTGTGGTGGGACTATTATGGTGTCTCTTGGCTCAGGTTTGTTCATGGTTGATGTAAGTCCGTAATGCTTTCCTCTTCGAGTTCCATCCCTTCCTTCAATATCCAAAAAAAAAAAAAAAATAGATACTTATAATAAACTAACTTTAATATTATAATTTTATTACAGTTTTTCATGATAATTACTATTATTTTATTTTTCAAAATAAAAAAAATAAAATGAAATAAAAATGAAAATAGTTTACTTTCATTTAATAGTACAATGTCCCAACTTGGAGAAAGCACTGCCCGGAAATTTTTCCTTAAAGTCTAAATAGCATTTTCTTTTTTGTTCAACGTTATCATGTCAACGAAGGATTATCTTATTCCCAAATACTAGGACTAGCAACTGTTGTAGGACTTTCAGTTGGGGCATTTTCGCCTTTTTTATTCGGATGAATGAATAATAAATCAATTGGCATTTTTTTTATTTGGATCCACTTATTTAATTTGCAATTAACTACTTTATACTCTTGATTTATTTGGACGTTTTGGTAAAAGGGAATGAAGTTGCAGAGAACGATGAAAGATATGCTGGTGGTGGGTTGGTTGGAGAAGAAAGGACGTTAAAGTACAAAAGGAGCTGTCAGTTTTAATTTTTATTAGTTAAATATCATCTAAGCCTTTATTTTGTCATGCTTCACGCTTCTTAGGAAAGTGATCATTGGGCCTTAAGGTATTTAAATAGAATAAAATTGATAATCGTAATTGGTGCCATGGAATTTTTATTTGAAAGTTGGACGGCAATCTATGTATTTGGACATTTTGATTCGTCCGTTAAGCCCAATTGGTATGGACTAGTGCCAAAATTGATTTTGATTGGTGGGGTTGTCCACAACATGATCTGGGCCCAACTCAGGTGTCTCCGGCGGCAGTCGAGCTAATGGACCTTCAATGAAAACTCCCTCGAGAATGGAAACATCCTGAGCCAAGCTAATGGGGCCTATTAGACCATCAAAGCCCGTTGATTGTATCTCATATACTTGTTTGTGTGCACAAGCATCTATATTTCAATGGTACAACCAATAATTATGACCATTGTTTTTCAATTATAATGACCAAAAGTTGAATCAGAAATTTATGTAATCGTTCTTCATAAAATATGCATTGGAAAATAATTAAACTTCTAAAATTATTTACAATGACAAATGAGTTAATCAAGCTTATAATTGCAATTCCATCCATTTTTAATGTATTAATAACAATTAGAACTTGAAAGCTACATTTTTAATTTCCAATTATACTCCTATTTGATCTCATTAATTAAGGATAATTTATTTATTAATCTACAATATTTCATTAGTTGTAATAATAGCAATAACATACCCTAATCTTGATAGCACTATCTCCCCCTATTTTAAGTGTCGTTTTAAAAATTTTTTATTTTATTGCATTTCATTTGTCATTTTTGGAAAATTAAAGAAATATTAATTATCCTTTTTCAATTTTATGCTTGTTTCCTGGTACCTTCACGATAAAAAATAATTTAATCAATTTTACTTTTTATTTTTTTTATTGAGATTTTTTAATTATTTTTTTAATTCTCATTCAATTACCTTGAATGATAATACTCGAAATAGAATAGAATAATATAACATAAATTAAAGCAACTATACAAAATAATTAAGCAATTATACAAAATATTGATATAAGAAAGCATCAAGTCAAATACTGTAAGCTAAATAAAATAAATCTTTTGAACCGACGAAATATTGATCGGGATGATAAGTCATATTAATTTTCGCAAGATTGAAAATATAAATTTAATTTCTCAAAAATGCACTTTGAATAAAAAAAAAATTATTCTCTACAATCCAAATGAGATTAAATCTCATGGTAAAAAAAAAAGAAGAAAAAAAAAAACTCTTTGAGAAGTGAAAAGAATTTAAGATAAGCGTTGCTACTTACCACTTCTGCAACAAACAAGCAGTAGTAGACAATTGGTTTGTATAATAATTGTATTAGAATAATTATAAGAATTTCATAATTAATAAATATTCAAAGATATTTTCAGAAAAAAAAAACTATTCAAAGATAAATAAGGCACGTGGCAACTTTGTATAGCTAAAAGATAAAATAATCATTATATAAATCAAATAATTGATAATTATTTTACATTGGCATGACTAAAAGGTGCATATGTACGCAATGACGTATAGGCAGAACGATGATTCCAGCATTGCTACTAGCCAATAGTGATTTATAGTATTCTGTTCAGTTATGCGGATTGAAAGTTAAGGAGGTCAAATTTACTATTTGAGGAACTTCCAATTTATCTCACTTTCAGGAATAATTTTGTCAATTTTTTTATTCTAATATTTAAATTTTATTCCAGAATTTAAATGAGTTTCTTTACTTAATTATATTTAAATGAATATTTATGTTTCCTGCTTAGGAATGGAAGGTAGATGGATATTTTAAGATATTCGCTTTGCTCCGCTTCGATCTGTTTAATGAGAATATGAATAGTTATAAATGGATTTGAAATGAATAAAATGCATGTAGGATATGAGTATTAAACTTTGGGTATCTGCTACCCATTAACCGTTGTAATAAACGCTTTTCGTCCTAAGCACATGCAAGTACTCTATCAATTTATTAGTAAAAAATGCATTTTAAATAAATTTAGATTTATATAGTTTAAAACTCTATCTATTTAAGGGAGTCCTTTAAGTAAATTTGAGACGGATACGAATAATAAAATTTTAAACGGGTCGGATACAAAAAAAAAAAAGAATATATAAATGAGTTTTAAATGAATATAGATAATAAAATTTTAAACGGGTACGAATGCACATAATTCAAAATTTGTAGATATCCATCTCTTTTTCATCCATAGTTGTACTAGTTGGACGCTATTTGTTTCCAACGGGGGCTTGGAAGATGTGATTCTTTAAACGCAGAGACTTGAGGAAGCTTATCATGCAATCCGATTCAGAGAGAAAAACCAATGAAAGCGATTGAGCCAAGTTTGTACATGAAGAGAGAAATTGGTTTTCATCTAAACGATAAAGATTAACTATTGTTAGTTGAGTATGGTATAATTATGGGCCACACTTTATAAAAAAAAATGAAAACACATGTGATATATATAAAATTTCGAAAGCAGCCAACAAATCTGATGAAGAATTTGATCGATGAGGTGTGACGCAAGAGATGAGCAAATTTCATTTATTCATTTGCCCACAAACGTGCGAAAGTTCCAAAAAGGGAAATGATAAAAATGTGAAATGAGATAAATGGTAATTCCATCGAATTAATAAATTTTTTATTATTTATAAAAACTAATTGGTTTCCTAATCACATATAAAAAATTTGAAAGACTATTGAACGTAGACGGTGGGAATATATGATTTTAATAAATAATTTTAGTGGCAAAAATATATATAATAATAATATATAAACAATAATGCAATAAGCCAGCGGCCAAAGTTGGGTAAAATGAATATGACATTAGCTGTAAGTACGCAGAAAGAGACAACGAACATCTTATTGGACCAACCAAACAATTAGTGGCACCCAAATTTTTATATGAATTCATTTATTTATTTATTATTTATTTGAGGCTGATCCATTTGAAGTTTTGGAGCACCGCAAAATTCAATAAAATAAATAATCAATTTATTTTATTGTGAGGCACTGATTATTCTTTAATTTAAACAGGCATTGGCACTGACTTGAGCCAGCGATAGGCAGACCAAATTAATTATGTGCCAGACTCAATTAATATGGTACAAATTAATTTCAACGACTAGACATGTCGTTGGACCAACCAAATAAATAGTGCCACTCAATCATATTTATTATTATTATTATTATTATTATTATCAAGGCTGAAAATGTCTGACCCATTTGAAATTTTGGAGCACCACATAACTCACCAGCCACCACTCCCCAAAGAGTCATTCTCCTGCTAGTGGTGATGGAATTACTATTTAATTTCTACAATCTAATAATAATTATAAATTAGAAATTAATTAAGTAGTTTCTCTATTTTATTATTATAAACACGAAAAGGTTTTGGTTCTTCATTATTCATCTTTGCAATTATATTTTATGTGTAAATAAATTTTTAAATCAAAAGATATAAGCCATAAAATAATTATTTAAAGGAAAAAGCAAAAAAAAAAAAAAAGTTGTGGTCTTCAGCCTTCTAAAATATGAAATGCAATTCCCACCTTGTCATATTCATGATCCATAACTCTTCATTTTGATTTATTTAATCCTAATTTTTATTTGGAACTATAGCGGTAACTTCCTACTTTTCTTTTTTCTTTTCGTTCCTAATCTTTTATTCGTTTTTAATAAATCCATATCTATTTTCTTTTAATATATATGTTTTTTTTATTATGGTTGCTTTGTTTCATGTTTATAGTTCTTTTGTTCCCTCTTCCGTGAGATTTAATTCCTTGTTTGTGAAGATTTGTTATTAAGAGGTATGATATTTAATTTTATTTAATTGGAGAATTTAAATTTTATTATATAGATATGTACCTTTGATTAATAAAGTCTGGTAGTGTAGTATGTTCTTTCATTGATGCTATTAACGCATAATGGCTTGAACTCATCTATATACGTCATACACAATAAGTTTTTAAAAAAGCAATCCAAGCACGGAAGGTTCGAAGAAGTTATTTTATTATCCAAATCAATTAAATGACCAGTCATTACTATGAAGATTTATATTGATCAAGATTATTTTCAAGCGGAAAAATCTAATGTTATTTTTTTAATTTTAATTTTATTATTCAAAAGAATATAAATAATTTTTTATTATTGAAGGATAAGTGAACTTTCTATTAATCATGATAATAAATTCTATATCTGGTCTAACTGAGTATAATAAATTATATTTTCAAAAAAAAAAGTGTAAATTCTCATACAACGTAAAAGAAACGTTTTTTTGGCCTCTCAACATGTGTGCTTATAAGAAGAGGTCGTTTACCACTCTAATTAATATATTGTCAATCACGTTAAATTATTTTATTACACAATACTTGTGATTAGGTATGACAAATTACAAATTAGGTATGCACACGTGTGACAAACCCAAATTACAAATTATTTTATTACACAATACTTGATTAGGTATGCACTATCTGAACCTAATTACAAATTAGGTATCTAAACTTGTCACAAATCCAATTATAATTATCCATTTAAAAACTCGAATCCATTTAAATAGCCGGTTAGCATTAAAAATATTTTTTGTTTTAATTTTTATAAATAAAAGGCAAGTAAAAAATATAAAATTATTTATTTTGACTTAGTAAAAAATATAATATAAAATATTAAATAATTATAGCATTAATTAAAATTAAAAAGTGTCTATATATAATTTTTTATTTTAAAATTTAATTATTTTAAATATTTTTGAATATTTCTTAAATAGGTAACAGATAACAAATATCCGCATCCATGAACCTAACGTGGATAGTAAAAATATTATCCAAATTCATCCCAAATCCATTTATTTACTGCTCGAATCCATTAAAATTTGATTAAATTGTCATTTCTACTTGTGATTGCCGATGGATTTGGAACGAAATAGGAATGTAAACAGATTGATCTAATGCATAAATTAATTGTTCTTGACCTTATACTTGACCGTGTAAGTGGGTTGGGTAAACTAACCTTATACTTTCGAGATTGTTTTTATTGTCTCCTTAACTTTGCAGAAAATCTATTATTATCCGACACTTTAATATTTCAATAATAATTATGTCTCTGTTAAAATGAAAATATGAAAGTATAAAATTATAATTGAACCCTTATAAAAATATTTCATTTTGGCGATATAATTATTATTGAAATATAAGTTAAACTTCAACCTCAAATTATGCATTAAGCGCCAAATTGGTTTGGATAATTGGGTTATGATAAAGTTTGTGGTCGAGGACCATGTACAAGGTCCAACTTCCCAAATTGGATTTGCACCGACCAAATTTTATGTTTTTTGATTTATTTAAATTGTCTATAAATTTTTGTTATACATCATGATTCATGTGCATGATTGGTATGTGACAACGACAAAACGCTGGCCATTGCATTATTGAATTTACATGCATTCTCATAACAACATTCTTTTGGTCTCATATTAGGTAGATTAATTAGGATGTATGCCTAAACATGCTTTTGCTTCTCATATTAGGTAGATTAATTAGGATGTATGCCCTATTAGGCATTTAGGTATTAATGATATTAAGTTTAGGTTTATAATTTTGTTTAAAAGCCGCCGTGAACTTATTCTCTATTTATAGTCTTGTATTGAACGCTTGAACTTATGAAATTATATCGATTAAACACTTATTGGACAATTGAAAAATGCAAAAATTACTCTTGCAAAGATATTATATTGCCATATATTAAGTGAATATATTACACATAAATGCCAGAAATACCAAAAAGTTATTATTGCTAGTACTGAGAGATACAATGTTATTAAAATTATAGGTTCCTTGTAAATTTTGAAATGCCACGAGTTTTTTTTTCCATAAGGTACAAAAATAAATTATATTTATGTATTTTTACCTAATCATATTATAAGAATTGAGTTATTTTACATTTTTGACGGGAGTTATAATTTTAATTTTGGAGAGATTGTTGTATATTTTTTGTAAAGAATTTGAAGTTCAAATAAAATAATATTATTCAAATCAGTTAGGAAATAACTATAAAACTTAACTTTACCAAACATCTAAATCTTAGCTATTGAATATAAATTATTTATGAATTAGATGAACCAAACATTCTCTAAATCACGATTTAAAATTTTATTTGGACCTTATAATTATAATAATTTTTTAATGGACAACAAAAAATGTTTATCGATTCAAGATCGACTTCAATATCTGGTCATTTAACAATAATTACTCAAACAAGACATGTATACCATATATAGTTATAATTATAATTACCATTATATATTATATGATTTTTTTTTTTAAAAAAATTATGCATGCTCACAATTATTGTTAGCTTTTTTTCTGTGGAACATGTGAACGTTTCCTGGTGGAGAACATGCCTCGTTTTAGTCTAGTTGCCAAATATGGGAGTGGCAGGTCCCGACCCCCTTCGATATTGTTCCACAACTTACAAAGCTTGTCTCGCCGTTGCTTACATTTTGCCCACGCCTCTCTATTTCAGCAAAGAGTTGAGTTGTTAGACGCTCCTCCCACCGTTTTTTTTTTTTCATCCTTCTTAAATTTTTTTAAATGAATAATATTTAAAATTTATCATTTTATTTTTATTTAATATACTTTTTATCAACAAATGTAATAAAGTTTTTAATAAAACTTTATTTAATTAAATATTTGATTAGTTCAAGAACAATTTAATATGGAGCAATTAATTTTTATAGATATTAATATAATGGCATATTAGAAAAAAATATAGCTTAACTAGAATAACTAACTTTTCTTAATTTATGTATAAATCAAATTAGCACAAAATATATAGAACGGGATAAAACCTACCTAAATTGGATTTATAACCTCACCTACCTATAAATCTAACAATGACACAGAGGGAGTATATAGCTTCTCATGCTTTCAACGTTCTCACCAGTCACGTCCAATGCAAGCCACAGCTACCGTGATAAACCAAGCCAAATTCCTACCACCCACAACGTACCAAGAACTCTCATTTTCTTGATTTTCCTAATTTCTATGGATAAAAGCTTTAAAAAAAGAAAAGAAGAAAGCAAAGTAGTTGACTTTTTATTCCAAAGCTAACATTTCCATTCTGTTTAATATGATCATTCTTGATCCTTATGACTTACAGATTCTTTGTATTTCTAGTTTCTCAATTCTCTCAATAGGGTTCAATACAGTCCAAATCATAACATGTAATATGATCTCTGGGTAGAGTCTGTGTGAAATGAAAGAGAGAAGGAGAGAAGGTTTTATAGGTATTGTCGTAACTCGCCAGACTACGAAAGCGATAGAATAAAGATAAGACTTATCTATACTCATGCATAGGTACTAAACTAAACCAAACCAATTAACAAAGATAACAAAGAAAATATAAAGAGAGAAAAATGAGAAAGCTTCAGTCGATTCTACTTTTTTTTCTTTTACCAATCACTGTGCACATGCATTGACTACCCAGAAACATGGGCAAACTGATCCTATTTATACAAGTTATGGAGAAAATTGGTTAAAAAAATGTTTGTGCATTTCAAATTTTTTTATCCAAGTTCAGTAATAAGTCTTTCTTTATGGTGCAGTATCATTAAAATGAGTTGAGGAAATACTCTGTTTACCAAATCAGATATGCTCATGAAGTTATTGTGGAAGTTCAATGAGAATTATTGTATTATAGTCAACATTGCAACCTGAATAAAATAGGCACCAATTGACCTGAAAGATAAAAAGTCTTTTCCCATTCTTTCCCTTGCACAACAACCAACAATTTTTTATTGATATTTTAAATAAATAACAATCATTTATAATAGATTATAAATATAAAATAAAAGAAATACTAAATTTCTTATTTCAATGTCAAAAAATAAATTTAAAAAACATACGCTTCATTTTTATTGATAATAAAAAAAATCTTGATTGATTAGCTTAGTATATAGAGTAGTCTCATAAATTAAAAATTTGGTTACATAGAACGGCACACGAGATACGAAACTGTGTAGGATATGAGACTTTTTAAAAAAATAAAACATCGACACGCTTGGTATACACACAATACTAAATAAGTAATATATTAATATTTTAATAAAATAAATAATTATTTATAATAAATCATAAATATAAAATAAAAAATACATAATTTTTTATTTTAATATAATTAGTTAAATTCTCGCAATTATTATCATTATTGAAAACTACATCAATAATGTGTATGCATTTTTTATATAGGTCAAATCATGTTTGACTTTTGCTATTACATACTTTACGAAAGGCTTCGTATCATAATTAAAAAAGCATATCTTAGTATTGCAATTTTTCAACATATCACAATGAAATACAATTTATTATTTTATTATATAATTTTACTATTTTTAAATGATGATATAAAAAATTATTTCATCTTTTAATATTGTTTCACGCATCACGCGAGTTCTAACACTAGTAGAATTGAACGAGAAAGTAACATTTATACTATATATGTTTTTGAGATATATGAGTTAACACGTTCTATTAAATTTCTCAATTTATTATAATTTTGATAAAATGTGTGTTTAATAGTTATTTTGTATATGTGTTTACTATTAAAAAAATATTCCTATTTATTTTTAAATTTGTAAGCCTTTTATGTGAAATTATATTATTTCTATCAAAATTTCATCTCAAAATTTGAAATTTAATTGTTCCCTTTTTTTTAACATTTTAATTGAGGATTTTTATATTTAAGATCCCTTCCCAAAAAAAAAAAAGAGTATTAGAAATATAAAAACAACCTAATAAATAAATTTACCCCAAAATTTAAAGTTTTATTCTTGTGAAACCTGAAATTTGATCAAAAATCTATTATGCCCCTAAAATTATACATTTAGTAACATTATACATTTTTACACACTAATAATAATAGTTTTTTTGGTGTATTTTTTACCTTTTATGCATAACATTAATTTAATGTATAGTTATTACAATTTTTGAAATAATAAGTTTCATATTTTTAACTATTCAATAAATATTTAATCGATCTAATTTTATACGATGAAAAGTTTGATAAAATAATTTTACAAAATTTAAGTATATAATAGTTGAGAGTTTATAAATTAAAGTGTTCAATAGGAAAATAAAAATGGAATGCGATAAAATTTTTTCATAATGCATATGACGATGTTAAAATTGTCGTTCATAAAACAGCAGCATTTTAAAGATCATATATTTTATGATCATATATTTTATGAAGTCTAAATCCATATTTCATAATAAAATATACAAGTGTCGTGGTCCATATAAATTTCAAGGATTTCAGTATAATAAATTTAAATATTATATTCGGCCTGTAACATGTAAATATAATCAATAATCATAATGGGGTCCATCCATAGCATTATCAAACCAAGTTGTCATAAAATATAGACTTGTTCATTCATAAGAACTAATTACATAAAGGCTCTATTGATAAAGGAGAATAGAGTTATTCTTCAAAAGAGGAAAAAGAGTTTCTTCCTGAAAAATTTAAATACAACGAAAATGAGTATAAAACTTAGTGAATAACAATATATGATGCCAAATCAAAGTAGTTAAATAAAATGACTCTAGATTTTTCTAATTGAGCATTTATCAGTCATGTAATGTCTACCATAGCACCTATAAATAATAGCAATCATAATGCACATCAAGTGATCGTGGGTCAAAGAAATCATCTTAACAGGACATATATAAAGATATGTCCACTTTTTATTTTAAAATCCAAACACTTTTATCACTTTTTTTTATTAGTTTATGGTTTCATCAAACTTTAAATCGTCCAATTTTAGTTGTGCGACATCTGTTGATTGTACTTCCATCAACAACTTAATTACAATGGGTAATGCATAAGAACATTAAATGAAAAGACAATGTGGTACTCTAATCATAGAGAGTACTATATGATAAATTAGCAACCCATCAATGCTTGGAAAAGGGTGAAAAAGACAATGAGCTAATCCAAACCCATAGGAATTTGCCAATTCACCGAAGGGGATAAGGGCCTTTTTCTCCACTGCAAAGAAGAGTCTATCGAAATTTTAAAAGTCTTTTGCCTCTTTTTAATTTAACATTATCATCTTCCTTTTTTTAATCATTTGAAAATTCAAGTTTCTTTCCACTTGGCAGCCATCTATTGTCCATCACTTAACTGTCTTATCATTTTATCAAAACTAATCTTTTTAAATATCTAAATATCTGTTTTAAACGATACCTTTATAACATTTAGACGGTCAAATGAGAGTGAAATATTTCATTATCGACTATCGTTGATTACCATATGTTACTTGCCATCACCGTTGATCATTTGAGTTTATTGTCCGGTTATTGATAATTACCACAATTTATTTTTATATTTAATAATAAATTTTATAAATTCTAAATATTTTTATAGTCTTAGGTACCGTTTGGAACAAATAAATTATAATTGTACAATTCATTTGTAAATGAATTTCAAGTGGAATTCATTTACAAATGAATTTGTCATGTTTAGTATGTTATAATTTAAAATAAGCAATTCAATTAAATTCCACATAATTATATTTGAAATAATTCTTAAATGAAAATTCATTTATTTTTATTTTCTAAAATAACATTGGCATAATAATTTAATAAAAATACTAATATAAATAAATCACTCATATTTCACTATAATTAATTAATTAAATTTTAAAATTTAAAATTTTATGTCTTTGCAAATGTTTAAATTTTATTTTTATCAATAGATTAAAATATATTCAAAATTAAAAATTTATTTGGATTAGTCATATACAATAGCAACTTTATACTCTTTAAAAAAAGATTGAAAAAAATAAATGAGAATAGTTTAGTCAATAATATTTGAATGAAAGGGCGGTTTAGTCAATATAAATGTTAGTGGGTTAATATGTGAAATTTATTTGTAAATTCTAACAATTTCAATACGATTTGAACTAAACTAATCTAATTCCATGGAATTCAATTTATAGAATTTAAATCTTTTTTTTTTCATTCCAAACACAAAATTTTAGATTTTCAAATGAATTCTATAAAATTTCGTGGAATTAACTTATTCCAAAGGGGCTCTTAAGGTAATAAAAAAAATTATTTTTCATTATTACAACTAAAATGAGTCATTAAAAATTAAAAAAGTATTTTCCTTTAATTATTTTTACAAAACAACGGAGCTTAATTTTAGAAATATTAAGCTTAATATCTAAAATAAAAAGAAAATAAAAATATTTAAAATTATATATATACTAAAGTAAAATTCAAAATCATTGTTCAAAGAACAGTGATTTGGCTTTCTCGTCCTTAGAAAGTCACAATATTCCTATGTTAAGACTCATTTATTATCAAGCACTCATTGGTTGTCTTTTTTCTACAATAAACATTACTCTCACTTCCAACATTATTATTATTTTCTACAATGTTTATTATGTTATAGCTATACATACCAAGTCATAATTTTATAATTTGTTGATACACTTTTCTTTTCTATATAATTTATATAACTATATCATAATAATTATAACAAAAGTCATTTTAAAACTCTTAATTAGTTTTTGTTCCACATTATTTTTGAAAATTTTTTATAAATTATGAGTAAATTATGAAAAATTTTTATAAATTATGAGTAAATTATGCTAAGAGTAAAAAATTATGAAAAATTTTTGAAAGGTAATTTATAAATTATTAAAAATTATATCACTTAGCACATAGAATTGGAGAAATTTACAACAAAAAAAGAATATATTCCATAAATTCAATAAAAATTATCAAAGAAAAAAATCATTGAAATGTGAATCTTTTTATATCCATAATAAATTTAGGTGAAGGACTTTCTTTAACATAATATATCATTTCTTGCTATGGAGCCCGAAAAGGGATTGTCGATCTAAATTGATTCATTTCCGCTGAAAAGCGCCAATTACATCATAGGAATTAGAAAAAAAAGATTCTTTGGTATATTTATTGTTATTATCGTCAATTCTTTCATTTTGAAAATTTCTCCAATTACGTAGATTACCTATTTGCATATCTTGAGTTGGTCTGAAAATGGGATCTCTAAGGGAGACGCGATTTTTTTTCATTTTTCTCTCTAATCTATCTAGCCCCCTGTTTTTTTTTTCCCTCTTTCTTGATCATTTGTTCTTTTTTTGATAAAATACTGGTTAGGTGCATCGAAACTCCATTAGTGTTTCTCTCCTTCTCTTTTCTCTCTATTCTCTCTAATCCTGATTATGTTTCTCTTCTCCTTTCTTCTCTCTAATCTATCTAACCCTCTAGCCCCCAGTTTTTTATTTTTTCTTCTCGCTTCTGATTTTTTATTCCTTATCATATTTTCTTGTAATCAGTCTGTTTTTTTATTATTATTGCTCTGAAATTCTTTTATCCCTTCTTCCATGAAAGTTTAATTCTTTCTTTGTAACGGACTTGTTTGTTACTAAAAAGTATGATATTTGATTTTATTTAATTAGAGAATTTAAATCTTATTTACTAATATGTATCTTCATTTAATAGAGTCTGACAGTACAATTAAAGGACTAATTATTGCTATAAAGATTTATATCGATTAAAGTCATCTTAAGCAAAAACATCCAATATTTTTTCTTTTAATTTTAGTTTTATTATTTAAAAAATATAGATAATTCTTATAATTTGTTACAAGATCAAAGAACCTTTTAGTTTTATGACTAATCTAATTGAGCATTTGTGACACGTAATTTTATTGTTAATGAATTTTATTTTATTTTTTAAAAACACGATTTGGTTGGGTAGAGTATACGGTTCTTCTCTACCAACAAACCAAAACCAAATACACCCTTGTTTAACATTGACTATTATTATTAATTTTTTTTTTGAAAAGGTCAAATAAGTATTGAATGAATGCTTACAAAGTCATACATATTTCTAGTAAAAAGAGAGACTTCGCACATTTATATTTATATATTAGTAACGAATACTCTTTGGAATATAAAATAATCATTCAATGTATAATTGTTCTGAAATATACTATCTTGCGTCATATATGATTATTATTATTTTATGTTAGGTGAACATATTATTTTTCATGTTAATGTGCTATTACAATATAAATAAAACTATTAATTAGAAATTATTTGATTAATTTTCTAACTGGATTTATATAAATTATAATTATAAAGAATATTGTTTAATCGATTATTATTTTAAACATAAATATAAATGCAAAGGTTCGATTACAACTTCATAAACATTTATAATTAAAATAAAAAATCATAAAATGTTTATCGTGAAAAACATTCTAATATAATTATGTACATTTTTTTTTAAAGAATTATGTAAATCTATTATTTATTTCTACTTTCTTCCAATTTTAATAGCCATGACCATGGTTCGATTTCAAACCGGAACCAAATTGAAACCAAACCGATCAAAATCGAAACCGAATTGTGATCAAAGATTCAAGATTCCAAATTGTAACCAAAACCGACAATTTAAGATTTAATTGCAGTTCCTTATATTTAGAAATTAAAACCAATAGTTTCGGTTTGAAATCGGCAGTTCCTATTTGAAACCGTTAATATATATATATATATATATATATATCACATTTCACACATAATTTTTAATTGTGAAAATTAATTTTATTTTTTATCATCAAATGTAGTAACTTTACCATTAATATTACTTGTAAATTATAAGTTGAAAAAGAGAAATTTTAAATTTAATTTTTGTGTTGCTATAATTTTTAAAAAATTTTAAAACTATTAATTTACTCTTTTAGTCTTTTTTTTTAATTTAATACTGTTATTTGTTATTAATTTTCTTATTTAGCTAAAAGAACTTAAAAGTTAAAAAAAATTATATAATTTCGATTCCAAATTGAAATCGAACTGGAACTAGCAGTTTTAAAACCATCTAAAAACGGTTCGATTTCAATTTCACCTTTTTCAAAATCGAAACCAGCAATTTTAAATCGAAACCGTTTCGGTTCCACCTTTTTTAAAACTGAAACCGGTGATTTTAAAATCGAAACTGGAACCGCGGTAATGCCTAAGTTTTAGGCTAAATATTGACTTTTGTAATTTGAAAATGCGAAATTGCCCAGCCTACTACTTTTGACTAATATTTAGATTGAACTACTTGTTCGCTTTCTGCTAATTCACTTCATTCACGTTTATTACTATTTTCAAACTAAGTTTCTTCGAGGAATAATAATAATAATAATAGCCCTTGAAAATATTTTCATAACAATATTTATCCAAATTTGATACTCAAACCAATTATAGTCCAGAAATTGAAGGTCTAACCATACTGCGAGACGTGCAGTACATCTTCCCGTTATTCTGGGGTTAATCCTATGTGGCATTACATAATTGGTTCACATAAAAGATGTGAAAAAGTAGTTATAAGCGTAGCAACTGGTGATTGTAAAAACTATATTGCTAGACTGGACATGACATCTAACTTCCATTCAAAACTCGTTCAACAACTAGCCAGCATCAGTAAGTCATCTCCTCTGCTATGCAAGGACAAATATGCATCCTATCCAATTAAATTAAATTTTCTATATATTTGCGCAATTTTATGCAATTTTATGATCACTTGTTCATGAAGGAAACAGGAAAGCCACAAGGATGGCGGGTGCGAAGTACGAGCACGGGCTATCTTCCGATCCGAGTCAAATTGCTTTCCATTTTCACAGGAATCTGAAGCAAAGTGGATATAAAGAACATTTGCAAGGAGCGTAGACAAGCAAGAAATATACCAAGTGTAGTTATTAGTTGAAGAAGAAAAAGAAGGAGAACAAGAACAAGAACAAGAACAAGAAGAAAGAAACAACTTCAAATTGTCAAATAAAAAAAATGGGATTCGCAACTAATATAGGAAAATACCATGTTGGAAGAACAATTGGAGAAGGAACATTTGCTAAGGTTAAACTAGCTGTAGATAGTACCAATGCAGGTCATGTTGCGATCAAGATTATTAATAAGCAAATGGTTTTAGAAAGCAATCTCAAGCATCAGGTAACTTTTGTGTCCAATTCTCTTTCTGATTAATTAGGCTTCAACTCGGGTTCAAACGCAGAACTTCACGGTTTTGAACACAACTTTCTATTCTTTGAATTTGTTCTATGTTCTCTTCTTTTTCTAGTTCCACAGGTTTCTCTCTCTATGATTAATTAGGCCCCAAACTTACGGCTTCAAAGCTGATTCTAATACCGGGTTAAAGATTACTCGCTATTTGTTTCTTTCTGATAAATGGTGATGCTAATTTCAGGTACAAAGGGAAATAAGAAACATGAAGATTTTGAATCACCCGAACATTGTCCGAATACATGAGGTATGTATAGAAATTTCAGTCTCAGATAAATTCTTATCCAACAAGTTAGGAACCTCTCTTTCTAATCTCTCTTGTACTAACTTTTTGTATTGGATTGTAAAACAAAAGGTTATTGGCACAAAAACAAAAATTTACATAGTAATGGAATATGTATCTGGAGGACAACTATCGGACAAGTTGGTGAGGAACTGCACCTACAATTCAAAAACTGCGTTCTTTTTTCTGACTTCCCATGGAGTCTATTTATATTAATATTTCTAATCCTGCTTAACGTCCTTTTTACTCAGTCTTATGCCACGAAACTGAATGAATCAGAGGCAAGAAAACAGTTCCAGCAATTGATTGATGCAGTGGACTACTGTCATAACAAAGGAGTTTATCATAGAGATTTAAAGGTCGATAAAATGTACTAATCATAGAAAGCTTTTCTAATTGTCTACAAATGAATTGACCAGCTAACTAATGATCTTTTATGCAGCCAGAAAACTTGCTTTTGGATAGTAAGGGAAATCTGAAAGTATCTGACTTCGGACTAAGTGCATTGCGGAAGGTACCAGTAGCCTAATAATTTTTCTAACTCCTATTCATTTCATGTCAACTATACATACCACATAGATATTGACTAAGCCAGCAACAATTAATGACAGCACGATGACATTCTCACTACAGCCTGTGGATCTCCATGCTATGTGGCACCAGAGGTAAGAAGCTTTCCCCCCCCCCCAAATGAATTTCACAAAATCTTTTGGTATAAAAAAAAAGAACAAGGAAGATATAAATTTTACGAATTCAATTTTATGGATTTGAATGTTACTAAACCAAATTCTACCTAAAAAGATGAAATTTCCAAATAACTTTCATAGGCTTAAATTTGTGGCAAAACTATTCATCTGCCTAACCTTCTTAAATTACTATGCCAAATATATTTTAGAAAATTCATTTACAAATGAATTCTATCTAAAATTCATAATGAATTCCGCATTTTCAATTCATTTATTACCAAACGGAGCGTTCATTTTTTTTTTCTAGCTATTTGTTAAGATTTAATTCCACCTTGTAATAGAAGGGAGAAGGAGAAAGAGGGATGCAGCTGCAGCTCAAAACATGGACTGACATATCAATAATTACACAACAGTATATACTAATTCAGTCATCTATGAATTGGTTAATTGTAATAATATATCCATGCGCAAATTCTGGAGGATTTATTTGAGGGAGAATAAAAAGAAAACTTCTATAAACAAGAGACTTTCGCCATCAAAGAATTATTTCCCTCCATCATCTTACACGTGGAAACATTACGATTGGCTTGTCCATAAGTGGCCTAGTACTATGAGTCTACCTAAGAAGTTTCTATTCCAATGATCTCTGGCCTAGGGTATGAGTTGTCTCCAGAATTGTAACTTTACGAATTTGAACTGAGTTAGAGCTTAATTAATCAAAACGAAACTGTGTGTGTGTGTGTGTGTGTGTGTGTGTGTGTGTGTGTGTTAGCCTTTCTCAGATAGAAACTCATACCTGAATTCCTTACCATATTAAAGCTGTGATAAATCTTCTGCTGAACAGCTTCTTGCAAATAGGGGTTATGATGGAGCAGCAGCAGATGTTTGGTCCTGTGGAGTAATTCTGTTTGAACTACTTTCCGGGTACCTACCTTTTGATGATCGTAATCTTATGATGTTATATAGAAAGGTATATTTCAATCTGACCCTTTGTTATTGTGAAAAAACAGAGAAAATCATATTATTTACTGACAACCATGTTTGTGTAAAGATATCTCGAGCAGAATACACATATCCACCATGGTTTACTGAAAGTCAGAAGAAGCTAATATCAAGGATACTTGATCCTAATCCTAAAAGTGTAAGTTAAAACATGCATATACATATATATATATATATAATTAAGAACATAATTAAAAAAGGAAATAGCTAATGTGCTAAATCATCATTTCAGCGAATAAGAATACCAGAGATAATTGATGATGCATGGTTTCAGACGGATTATGTGCCTTCTTGTGGATGTGAATGTGATAAGAAAATCTATTTTGATGATGTTAATGCTGCTTTTGATGCAACTGAGGTATGGTTGTAGATATTAACAAGATACATAATTGAATTGAATTTCATGATTTGTTTTTAAGTAAACACCTAAAATTCTATCAGGATGACACTGCAGCAGAGAAAAAGGTGCCCAAATACTCAAGTTTCATTAATGCATTCCAATTGATTGCAATGTCAGATGACCTTGATTTATCAGGTCTTTTTGAACAGGCAAGTCTATAGTCTATAAATTAGTATTTATAAACTATTCCATATAATATTCCCTGATTCATTTGATAATATCAATCTTTTGTCTTTGCTAGGAAGATAAGAAGCAGAAAACAAGACTAGGCTCCAGGCTTACAGTAAATGAAACCATAAAGAAAATAGAAGCTGCAGCAATGGATTTAAGTCTGACAGTTGAAAGGATGAACAACTTCAAGGTCAAATCTAGAAAAACCTGATTCTTCAACAAATTGTATTTTTTTTATTAAAAAAAATAAAATTAATGCATCTATAGAAGAACTAATGATTATACAACATTATATCAGATGAAAATGCAGCCAAAGGCAAAGGTGACCAGATGTACCAGATCATATTATGACCTATCAGCAGAGGTAATTAATTGTCTACATATGTCTTCCTAAATATATCAAAAGAGTATGCTAAAAAAGATCTCATAATTTTCTGTAAAAATGTCAGGTAATTGAGGTTGCTCCCACCAATTGTGTTATAGAAATATCAAAATCAGCAGGAGAAGTAAGATTATATTCAGAGGTATAGCTAGTTAAAATTGATTGCGTTAAAGCTTAGACAAAAAATGAAAAAGAAAAAGAGATAAATATATCTGTTAATTAATGGTTATTATTTGATGGTCAGTTCTGCAAAAGCTTATCAAGTTTACTGACAGAGAAGTCAAATGCACCATTGCAAATCCAAGATTCAGTTGCAGAAAGAATTACAAGTAACAATATCCAACAAACAGGAAGGTAAGAAATTATCCGTGGCCAGAATTAAATGCAACTATGATGAATTGCTACACTCAGCTAACTGAAACTTATTAATTATACAGCACTGAGAAGCAAAATGACTTTCGGGGATATTCATCCTCTTGAAGCTACTTTCTCTCAACTCTGTACTCCAAATGCCTAGTTTCTAAAGGTTGCTAAAAGAAAAATGTGTGCGAAATATACAACAGAAAATTGCAAGTGCAGAACCATAGTAGAAAATGTGACAAGTGTTGCACAATTCCAAGGCATGATTTATAGCAGAAAAGGTAAAACTGGGTTTAAAGCTGTTTGCTTATTCATATGCAACTGTGTGCTTCCCAATTTTCTCCTCCTTTCCTTTTGAACCTCTACCATCTCAGTCAAAGATGTAAAGTAAAGGCCAGAATTCTTCATTAATTTTTTTGAATGAGATAAATGGCCAAAATACTTCCTGTGCCTTTGTTTTGTGAAATGTTAGCCTGATTTTATTTGTTCACAGCACAAAATTATGTCAAAGAGAGATCATAAAGCAAATACGTACTAATTGTATACTCAAAAGGAATTTTTTCATTAACTATTTCAAGAAACACATAAAGACTTGGTCATCCTAAACCTATAACTTCTCCTACAGTTAATGAAAAATGAAGCACGTAGAATAATTCATGCGAGTCAGAAGATACAAAGATGGGCAAATCTTACCAACTTACATATTAACCACATTACGGCCTCTAATTGGATCTACTAAATTATCATATGTGGATAATAATTAGAATAAATTGGCAACAAATGCAGTGATAATCATGTAATATGTGAATTTAAGCCAATGTGAAAGAGGACTCGAACTATTCCATGCTAGACAAGATGAAATAGCTGCCCAACTTGACGTTTCACAAGCTGGGTATGATAGTTACAAATATGAGAATGAGAATCCATGAAACTTCTCTTGAACTTATTTCAATGGAAACCATCAGTCATAAAATGATTAAAATATAGGCATTAAATTTAGTCCATATACAAGATAATCAATCTATGCCTTGATGAACATTGAAGCATACGGCCCTGCAGGTTTGTGTACGTTTTTATCAAAAGAACGAGTATCAACCTTCAAATGCGCGTATTGAACCAATATGATATCTTATTACATAACCTGCGGCTTGAAAGTTTCCAAATTTTTTATATAAGGCTAAAGTTGAAACATTCAGAAAACTAAAGGTATTCAAGATAAGCACAGGAATAAAATAGAAAAGGGAAAACACTGCCCAAAGAAATAAAAGCTGAAGTAGTGAAGCTCTTTGGTCTTTTCTTCAAGGAACTAGCAAATTACTTGCATAAATTAAATGAAAATCAATTAAAATAAAATTCGCATGCACGATTAAATTTTGGGTTTAATATATTCGGGTCCCTAAATTATGATTAAATTAACATTTAGGTCCCTCAACGTTTGAGTAATTATTTTGAAGGATCTAACTAATGCTACCGTTACATTGTGAGGTCCTTTTATCCAAATTTCTATTTTTTTTTTGTTTTATATGGATTGAAAAGTTAATGTTACTCAAAAGTGAGGGACTTAGGTGTTAATTTAGTCATAATTTAGGGACTCAAAAATATTTAATTTTATTTTATATGGACTGAAAAGCTAATGTTACTCAAAAGTGAGGGACCTAAGTGTTAATTTAGTCATAATTTAGGGACTCAAAAATATTTAATTTCCTACACTTAGGTCTCTTACTTTTGAGTAACATTCACTTTTCAGTCCATATAAAATGAAAATTTGGATGGAAGGACTTCAAAGTGTAACGGTTGTATTAATTAGGTCCTTCAAAATAATTACTCAAACGTTGAGGGATCTAAGTGCTAATTTAGTCATAATTTAGGGACTCAAAAATATTAAACTCTTAAATTTTAATAATCTTTCCTCTCCATTTTAAATTGTATTAATAAAAGCCTATGTGGGATTTGAACCTTCTCCTTTTGTTCTGCTGCACAATGCCCTAACCATTTGAGCTAATAGGCTAAGACAAGTACAAGATAAATCCATGAAAAACATATTATTGATCATCAAAAATAAATAGATGAAAACATCGTTCTTGTAACTAATAGAATAAATTGACTGTAGAAAAAACCCACCTCTAAATTGCAATACTCCAATAGTCAAGTCAAAAGATCAAAAGATAAGGAAACAAATGATATATATTAATACCCACAAATCTACTCTTACTTATCATAATTTAATTATCATGATGTTACTTATCATAATCAGTTTTATTATTATAATTATTATGAATAATATTTGACATCATTGTGTTGCCCAGAAAAAAATTATTGATACCAACAAGCTACAAAGATATACTGACTATTGGATACTGAAATTAAAAATAAAATAAAATAAAATAAAGATTAGTAATTATTTACCTCAAGTCCTCAACTGATGAAGCTATTCTGCTATGAATATGATACCTCCATGACCAGAACTGAACATCACATTCACAACGAACGAACTTTGAGCTGTATCAGTATTCTCCAAAATCCTACCGAAACAGTCATTGAAGCTGATAATATATTGTGGTTCTTTTGCGATAACATATCGACGTTGTTTTCCTGCTTTGCGATAGCATATTGACGTTCGACATCCATTGAAGGTGAGGTTGGTACTGAAAAATAGAAAAAAATCGAAACTGCTAGAGTCGAAATCAAACCTACTAATTTTGTTACGATTTATTGCGGAATTTGTCAGAATTTTAGGAAGAAGTTTGTGGTTTTGATGGCTTCTGTATTCTATTTCACCGCTGCCGTAGATGCTTGTAGACAATTTAGGGCCACCATGGATCGTGAAAGGCTTTGGCGGTTGCGGTGTCGCTGACTGGAACAAGCGCCCACAGATACGCAACTTAACGTCTCTCTTTCTCATCCCTTTCTTTTGTCTATCACATTCTCTCTTTTTTTTTGGGCACGCCAAAAAAAGCCAGTAGATGTATTAGTGATTCCCCTTCGAATCCTACCTTCGGTATTAACATATCAATTTAAAACACCTCTATAGACACACGGCCACCCGAGCATTAACCGAAGAATCTTGTCCTCTTTCTGCAGGATCATAATATTATATCACTGAGCCTAACGCAAAACTCAGCTTGAGAAAACCCATTTTAAATGGGTTTAACTCATCGGCAACAGAGTCAGTATTAGCAGGTTGTGTATATAAATCACAAATATTATGGTATCAATAATATAGTTAATTACGGTGTATATATATATTGAGTATTGGAGAAAGGGATATTGAATTTAAATTTATTATCAGATTGTAATATGCTTATCAGTATGTCTTAGTGTGCATAATTTATTACTTCTCAAAATTCTCAAAACGGCTTATATTTTGAGACAAAATAATCGCCAGAAAACTATTTATATTTTAGGACAGAAAAAATTACAATTAGATCCTTATTTTATTATCAAATAAAAAATTATCTCTATTAAATAATAAATGTTTTGTTTTATCATTATAAGTTAAATAGTTATTATTGTGCGTCTTGAAAAGCATATGCGCAAAAATAAAAAAATTGGGAAGCCAAAAACTTTTTACTCATGAAACTAAATGTAAAATAGTGTACACAAGAGTTTATGTTAAAACTAATATGCTTGTAAATGATTTTTGACCATATTATATGGGTAGTGCTAAATGGCTTAACGATCCCGTATCATGACATCCAAAAAAACACTTATAATTTGCTCAGCCCTAACTAATAGGGCTATTCAGGAACCAATTTCTGTGGAAGCAAATAAGGATGGCATTTTGAGGAAGAATATCCATAATAAAATTAAATTTTCTAAATCTTTATGAATTTAAGAAAACCAAAATTTTATCTTATTAATCATTTTTATAATTTTATTTATATTTTACTAATTATTGTGTTGAATGATCTTGTACTGATAATTAAAATAATGATCAATATATTCTTGGTAAATAATAAAAAATCATAAATTAAATAAGGAATTCTTAGAATGAGAAGCGACACGTTCTTAAAAAGTAGTCAATTAGAAACAATTGAACTCAAATTGTAATTTATTATTATGACACGTTCTTCAAGGAAACACATTTTGCGACATTGCACAATGCTCCAACCATTTGGACCGACAGACCAAGACAAGCAAGAGGTAAATCCATGAAAAAGATGTTATTGTTCTTGTCATTTCTATGCAAGTATTAGCTTTAAATAGTGTACACGCAACTAAGGACAAAATTACTTAAAATACATACCACATTAGAATAGTTTTGACCGTACAAAAAAATAAAATAAACAAGCTCTAAATTGCACAAATACATAGTTATGGAGTTCCTACCATCAGGAGTAGCCATTCACGTCTTTTTATATCGTTGGGGGATCCTCCCTTCGCGCTATGCATGATTTTAAAGTTCATCATCAGTCTTCCTGTCAAGTAGGGATGCCAAGATCTATCAAATATATATCAAATAGGCAATGCCATTCCTCGGCAGACTTGTGTTCCCACTGATTCAAAATAAAAGGTCAATTGCAACAACCATTTTTCTATTAATGAAAAACCACCAGGTATCTAACATCTCTCTCATATATATATGCACAACTGAAGTTTGTGCCCGGTTGAAACCAACATTACAGGAAATAAAAGCAACCTTTACCAAACCTCGCCTGGAATTAAAGGTCCATAATCCAGCAAAGCAACCTCATATTCATGGATAACACTGACCACCCAAAAAAAAAAAGACGAACTAAACCATGTCCCAAGTAACAGTATGCTGCATATTATGATGCCAAGAGACTACACTAGACATTCACAGACACTACCATTCCCAGTTAACATGTTTTCCTCGTTCATCTGAGTCAAAAATATATACAAGTACTGCTACCAGCAGTTAAGCCAAAATTAGATGACAACCAAAAATATATACAAGTACTAAAATTGCCATTTATCCATTATATATTTATTCTCCCAAAAATATTGCACCATTTTGCAAAACTTCCTGCAAATATTTTCAACATACCCACCTGTCATGTTCATGATTTCCATCAGGACCATCCATACTCCGCAGCAAATCCACTATCTCAACCCTCACATCAGGCATCGGTGTGGTTCCCACACTCGACAGAGCTGCAGCTGGAAAATTTGTACTCTACAAGGTAAAACATTGCAACACGTTAACACCTGTATTTGTTAAATAATTTTTCCAATTTTTTGCTATCCTAATCTGTTGACATGCGCCACCCAATAACAAATATTGGCCCCTGCCGGTGGCAGAGGTAGGGAACTGCTGGGGCCCTCACCCCAAACTCCTTTTTTTCCCTATTTTTGCCTATAAACTAATAAATTTTTTTTTTATTTGGCCAATTAATTTTTGAAAATTTTTCTTTCACCCTAGCATTAAATCCTGGCTATGCCAGCAACTACAAAAAAAATTGTACTACGTAATCATCTAGTAGATCTTACTTCTGTAGCAATTGAGACATTATCCCCTTTATTTGCAATATTTTGTGTATTTTTTTCTGCTTGAGAAGCAATGCATTTAGTTCTCGGTCTACCCCGTGACTTTGTTGTTTGTGGATTGTTGTAAACAGCTGCAGCATCATTAACACACGATTTATCGCCTCTTTCAGCAACACTAGATTCACCAACAAAGATATTGTTATTACTCCTACTCCCTCCCATCTCCCAACTCTCTAGCTTTGTCAACAGTTCCCTAAGAGAATTGTACATGTATGAACACATCTCGTCCTTTCCATAAACAATATCAACTGCTTTTGTGAAAATTTCTTCCATTTCTTTAACTCTCTTAGCTTCCTCTGAAAGTTGGGGACCAAATAAGCTGCTCTTAATTCTGCTATAATAATGTTTCACATCTTTCCTCCACCTATTCAATATATACCTCTTTGGTAAAACATCGACATCATGCTTTGTAAGAACACACAATGCATGTGAGCACAAAATACCCTTTGACTCGAACAACAGACAACTGCAGCTAACATCCACCAAATCATGGTTGTATATCACATCGTGGCAAACCCTCTTCCAGCCACCATCATCTAGAAATACCTTGTAATCTATTGAGTACCTAAAAACATTTTGTCTTTCTCCAACCAAGGAAACACTACAATACATCATTTTCAGAAATTCCTTCCTAACTTGTACATAAATTCCATGAGTGTAAGCTTCTTGGAATTGTTTCTCAATCGCATATTCACTGCACGTTGGAATTTTTGAGTTCATTGAATCAAAATCAGCTTGCATTTCTTTCTCTATTTTATTCATCAATGCAACCTCGTACTGGTCTAAAAATTGCTTTAACGTGCTCCTTGAATGTATGTATCCATCGAAAAAGGAGTTCATGTTCTCATTTCTTTGGGTCAACGACATTCCTCCCCAAAAGTACCTTCTTACATAAATGGGAACCCATTTCTCTTTCCCTTCGAATAAACCAATTAGCCAAGAGTGCTCATGGAGATTAAACCTTTCAAGCATCATTTCCCACCCTTTTTCAAACTCATCAATTGACATACTATCAAATACTAGGTTGGTAAAAAACTCTTTGATTTCATTATACTGCTTATATTGCTTCATCTTCTCGGAAAACTTTGACATTATGTATTGTAGACACCACCGGTGCCTAGTTTCAGGAAAAACAATCTCAATTGCCTTCGAAATACTTGCACATTGATCGGTCATTATAGCTGGTGGTGCAACATTACCCATGCATCGCAGCAACTGTCTAAAAACCCAAACAAAAGTAGATACTTTCTCATTACAAATCAATGCACAACCTAGTAGAATGGGTTGTCCATGATGGTTAATGCCAACAAAAGATGCAAATGGCATTTTGTACTCATTCACTAGATACATTGTGTCTAGTGATATAACATCACCAAGTTCCTTATAAGCACATTGACACCTTCCATCTGCCCAGAATATATTCTTCATTCGACCAGTCTTGTCCACAGCAATTTCATAAAAGAAATTTTTATCGCGTTGTTGCATTCTCCTGAACAATTGATGCACTGCTTCAACATCGGCCTTTGCAAGATGCAACTTCCCCACTTTGCCTAAATGGCTATGGCAGTCTCCTTCTGAACAACTAATCATCTCAGGCCCCTCAACTTCGGCAACCAAAGAACGAAATGTCTTGCATGATCTAGCATCTGCACTATCATTCACCTCCAACCTTCTCTTCTCATGCGGCAATAGCGCTCGTTGCTGGAGTAAAAATTTAGATTTGCTTGGTGCCATTTCATGATTATGCTCCAATATAACTTTATTAATTTTCCATCTTCCATCTCTTTGATTAGATGCACACAATCGAGCCTTACAACCTATCCGTCTTGAAGGTCGTTGTCTTTCCTTAATATTAATGTTAGTTCCAGCTTTACGCCCACGGTGACAACCGAAGGTTATAAATTGATAGTCACCATTTGCATCTTTTCTCCCAGACAACTTGTTGACACAAAATCCTTTTGCCACTGCATATTCTTGGTAGTAATCGAAAACCTCTTCCATTTCCTTAAACAACATGCCAACCTGTGGCTCATTTTGCAAATTACCACAATTGTTACCAATGTCCTCGATGGTAGATTCTATTCCATTCCTTTTCATTACATCTATATGGCTACATTCATCCATCATGCTAGTCATGGTTCATATACATTCTCTGTCTTTTGTACCTCCCAAACTTCAGCCTACCTACAATGACAAACTATACACTCATATAATTGACGATAAATACCCATTAGATGGATCAACATGTTATAACAAACTCAGAAGACATTGAACAAAAACAATTTACTTGCTACCATGATTAATTCATACCACTTAACTACATACCATTCTTACAGTATTCTGTTCCCAAACTCAATTTTACATGAACAAACATTGCAAACATTCTGCAACTTATGCAACAAAATTCACCATATTCAAAACTAGCCACGCCCTATAATTTGAAATATTCCATACCCACCTTAACCCAAATATTTAGTTAACCAAATTTAGCAATCATAACAATTCCAAAAGATAATGGCGCCGATTTCCATGTCAGAAAAGGACATCTTTGCATGCTTCAGCTATCACAAAAATTTCATCAACCCAAATTTATTCCACATTAAGGTCCACCAAAAAAACAAGAAGTTCCTATCTCTACCACCATAATCATATTCACAAGTTTACAATTTAACCTTACTTTTCCAATTTACCAGCAAGTTACTTTAGTAGAATAAACCCCCAACCATGTCAATTAATTTGTTTAATATTTCATACACACATTTTCCATACCTGGACATATAGTTGTAGCTTCGTCTTGCTCAGTTTTTCGACAACATACCCTCTCAAATTTTTAATATTCCTTCATTACAGCCAGGCCTCTCCCCTTACCAACGAATCTGCGTTTTGCAAACCGATTGCTTCTTCAACAACTCCACTGTAAACCCTCGTTCTTTTCTCCTCCTCTGTTATTTTGCCCGTTGATGTCATCTTTTTCAATTAGCCTTAACTATTTCAATATTTACACTTGCTGCCATAAATGTATAATTATGCTGTATTTTAGCTTTTTGGGCTGGGCCCTGTATCCGTTCAAAACCCCAATGCTTTTGTTTTTTGCTTTTTCCGTTTAAACTCAAATTTAACTCTGGAGTTCAAATCAAGCCCTTCTGATTTCTCACTCATTTTAGTTTTAGTTTCCACATTGTTGTTATTTTTTTAATTTTTGATTTTAAATATTTTCAGAATTTTACAAGTAAATGACTAACTTGTTATTTTTTTCAAAAATAGGTAAAATGATCATAAATCCAAAGTATGTATAGCCTAAATTAGTCCAAAAAAATAATTTTGATAAAATTAAACATTTAGGAATGAAATAGTGAGAAATGAGATTAAAATAAATATATATTCTCAATTATACAAAATTTGTCTTCTAAAATTATCTATTACATATAATAAATTATTAATATATTTAAAAATTCAGCCAAAACTTAGTACTATAAGTTTATCATTCCATGAAATAGTTATCCCATTATAAAAATTTGAACCAAAGTTGCAAATTGTTCTCTTTGTTTTAAAAAAAAAAAATAGGACTATTATATTTTCTTCTTATTTCATGCAAATTCATAAACCAAAAGAAACGCCAATGAGAAAGTTAAATGCATAAATATATTCTCATAATTTACAAAAATAAATAAATAAATAAAATAGAGACTTATTGTTTCTCTAAGGTTATAAATTTCAATAACATTTTACACTTCTAAATGCGGATCGCATAGTTTTTTTTGTTGTTCTTGGATTTATATGTAAAATGTTAATTGGATACAACTGCACGTTGAAGTGTTCAATGGATGGAGCTACTACGAGATTTTTCTTGTAAAACCATTATAGCCTCATTCTTTAAGAAATTGTCAGAAATAATATGGGATTAAAACCTCTTTGAAAGAAATGTCATTATACATGAAGCAACTGAAACAACTATAGAGATAAATACTGTAACAATGCTACAGAATTCCTTCATATCTTTCATTTCGACCAAAATAAATGTTTAAATATCATCATATATGATACACAAAATACAGAAGCAAACAATCTCACTATCAAATCACCAACTGGAAGAGACCAACTACTTCATACCTAGAGAAGGAAATTATCTATCATATGGAAAACCACATCAGCACCATCGGAATTTAACCAATATGTCTTCACCTGAATAGTGAATGAAACAGTAAGAAGTCGACAACAAAAATAAAGAACGGAAACATTAAGAATTAAGCATCCATTAGAACACAAGCTTCGCATCTAGATTACTGGAAGATCGGCTAAATGCAAAAAGGCACCCTTATACTTTATAAAAATAAAAAACATTGTGGTAACTTCAACTTTTATTTTAACCAAAACTTATAAAAATTTTCTATTGGACAGAGTAGAAATAACCACGCATCAAATTAATATTTTACACAAAAACCAAACATACCAAATTAAGGCGCAATTTTTTTTTTTTTTAAGCACAGGGGGAATATTTATGCATTTGGCCATGGAAGATCAAAGTCTTGATAGCCATGAATTACATGAATACATTCACCTATCAAACAGTGCATTGTGAATAAGCCATCCTTCCATGATTGTCAATTTATCGACAATCAAAGCAGTACATACTGAAGCCTTTTAGTTGAATATAATTTAAATATGAAAAAATATAATAGAATGAAAAGAAATATTGCTAAACTGAAGCTTCCATATAGCTACCATTTTAGTCCAATTGACATAAAGTAATTTTGGCTAATTGAGTTCATAAAATGATAATCCCTCTATTTGACCCTTATATTGCCTAGGAGTAATAGAATTTATAAGACCCTGGACTCATATATTGAGACGTTGACTAGGATATCTCCAAATAAAGGTAATATCAAAGTCTCATAAATTAGCACCCAAAAAATACAAGATTACAGAAATATCCTTGCTCAATCTATAATGCTGTTTTCTTCAACAAATTGTTAATCTAATTCTCATATGGAAACCCACATACTATTACTGCATGAAATCAAAGCTTGAGGCTGGTAAATTTTCCCCCTTTTATTTCTTTTAGAGGCTTTTAACTGATTTCTGTTCATAACAGAACGGAAGCCTAGTAATATGGTGACTATCTCACACCGTATATTGTTTCTTTTTACCTATTTTTAAATATTTCATGTACATGAAATTTGCAACAATTATTCTAGACTGTTCCTTTGAAAATTATGCCAAGTGAAGTAGTAAATGAAACTACCACAAGGCCAATTACCTAGCAACTGACTTCCAAAGGAGTTTCACAATTCATCTTAATTACTGTCGACCTCAACTGTAGCTTAACAAATCCTTTTTGATGGTTTTCACTTATCCCCAAGAAATCATAATGAAGGTGCAAAAAAAAATTGAGGTATCCAGAGACTAAAAAAATGGGTGGCCAAAACAAAAAAGCAGAATGAATAAATTGATCAACTACAACAAAGGCAACAGGAACCCTAGGTTTTAGAAACAATTTAGCAATGGAACTTGCCTGAATTGTATTATGAGCAACATATCGTTGTCTGCTTTTGAAAAAGCTAACATCTACACGTTCCCAAGGTACTTGGGTGAGACCTTTTATCATCTCCTCTGCATATATAAATAAATATATTTATAGAAAACCAAAACTATGATGGAGAAAAAAGAAAAGAACAAGAAGTTGTCAATAGATAGCATAGACAGGAATGATGGTCAAACAAATGACCACGAAAATGATCAAGCACAAAGAAAAGCATTAGATGCAGCCAACGAGAAGTCCTAGGAAAAGCAATAAGAAAGATAACAATAAGTGTTCAAAAAAAAAAAAAGTTACAGCCTAGATTAATTATGGAACCTCAATGTCATCTGTTTTCTATACATATATGTTCCTTCTTATCAATACTTGAATCTCAAATCTGCTACAAAAGCATACTTGACCTCAGTCCTGAATGATATAAGAGGATTTGCAGTGCATTTAAGAGGAATATCCATATTGCTTTCAATTTGGCAAAATCAACTTTGTAATTTTGTTGGGAGATCTTTGCTCTTCCGTAACGAGGTCTTGTTTTAAGTGATATAAGAGGGAAAAATATATAAAAACTTAAATATTTATGAGGGTTGTCAAGTAGCAATTTAAGAGCCCATAATTTAGTTAGGACTCTTATGAAAAATTGGCATGCACCTTAGAACTTATTGGCATTGGGAGTAAGAGTTAACTCTCAAGTATAATTTTAATTTATTGCATGCATTACTTTTCCCCACTACATTTTCTCAAGCAAACACCATGAAATCAATCACATGAGAGATGGCATGCACTTTCATGACCAATGGATTTTGATACATACATTGAAGGAACTTTCAATGGTTCAGTTTAGTTTCTTAGGAAAAAAGCAAATTGATATTTGCCATTTTTGCGTGGTATTTGCACTTATGAATTTGTTTGGATGGAAACTAGCACAATTATTTTCAGAATGCATCATTGTCTTTTTTTTAGTTTTGGATAAAATTTTTGCTTCCATTGGGCGCACACCAAATGGTTAGTCCAAATATATCTCTTTAGTCAATATGCACCAAGAATGGCTCTACATTAGTATAGGGTTTCTCCTTCCTTCCTTCAAGGAGTTATTTTAATTCTCCATTTTGTAATTCTCACTCGTTCTCCTTTCACCTTTCTTGATATATTTTCCCTTTAAAAAAAAAAGAACTATAATTTCAAATTTCAAGTACTCCTCAACTTGATATAGGAAAATGACCAATACGCTCAAGATGTTTACATCCCAAACTCAACCACAAGTTTCAACAGGACAGGCTTTTAAATGTCTACCAAAAGGAAAAACATACAGGATCAGAGACTAAAAGCTTGATTTTGAATCTGATCGAAATGATTCTACCATTTGCCAAAAATGTGAGATATTTGAAAGAAAGAAGACTGACAAACCTTCCAAATCAGTTGTTTGGTCTGTGATGACAGTAGATGATTTATTACAGCCATCACCTGTAATTTCTTGCTCAACAAACACAATATGTGGATATTTCTTATCTGTCATGATAAGGTTGGGCTGCAGAAAATTCCAAGTTAGTGCTTCAGTAAAAAGAGAAATTAAAAAAAGTCTCTCTAAATAGAGATAAAGCAAAAAGATAATTCTTAGATATAATAATGATAATAATAACCTTTGGAAGTTCATGTTGACGCCTAATTGATGAAGTCCTCCACCCAACCATATCTTTAACACAAGTGAAGATAAACACACATGTAAATGGCAGAGATAATATTCATCCAAAGAGTAATTTTAATAGAGAAAAAGGATACGATCAAAATTCGCATTTGCATATGCCACACGTCGCTTGAATGCACGTAAAGCTGATCTACACAGGTCATCAATGCCGTTACAAAACTTTAATTAAGTATAAATGCAATGTTTGAGCAATTGAAGACAGTATTGCAGATGAATTATACTAACATGAATTTTAGGTCATTAGAGTCATTGACCATTTGAAGGAGAAGAGGAGGTTTCCCATCATCATTATCAGTGAGAAAGAGATGATTCCCTGTCCTTCCAACAATTAAATGAGCAGTCTGAGATGCTCTTCTCTCAAGGAAAGGGAGACCACAAAGAAATGGGAGCTGCATAATCAAATGTGAAATATACTAGTAATTCAATATAAACAAAAAAATCAGAATAGTAAAGGAAAAAAAATAGTGTCTTTAGACAGCTTGTTTAAAAACAGTGTTAACAATAATAGATCATTGGAACTTCAACAAGTTGCTTTCAAATGTGTGACCTGAAAATATTTCACTTCTTATTGTAATAATATATTATCAAGATTGCCAAACTTCCTTCAACAACAAAATTAGGGGTTGTAGCAACCTCGCCAGGTAAAGTTCCTTAAACAATGATTATCTCATTATGCATAAGAACTACCAATTAATGCTTTTTCCTTAATGTCTTCACATAATAGAAAAATAAAAAGTAAATGAGAAAGTTCTAAGAGCAAGGAAATATGGATAATACTAAAAACAATGGCGTACAAGCAATTTTCATAATCAATCAATAAAATGCAGATATGTAGATCACTTAACCTGTTTGTTTCCTCTTGAACCAAGATGTGGTGTTGCAAATGTTATGAAGTTCACGGGTTCTAATCCAGCAATTCTGGCTTCGTAAGGCTGGTCGGAGCATTGCATTGCATTCATATGTTCTACATCTATGGAATTCCCAGAAAGACCTGGGAGTCCCAATTTTGGAAAATCTTCATACAGCTTCGCAATAGCATACCTTGCGACAAGGCCGCCTAATGAGTGAGCCACGAAGGAGATCTTACGCACATCAGGCTTATGTTTGACAACAGCCAATACCTGCATCAGATATTACAAAGAACTCGTATTCATAAGAAATGGTTCCTAAGGGACTGTGAAATTAGACATTATTAAATAAAAGATGCAGATAGGCTAGGCAGATAGAACTCAATAAAACAAGGAATGCCTAGGATTGCAAGGACTTGAGTGTGATCGCCAAACACACCTCTTTAGCTAGCCTTTCACCCATCAAATCAACACCATCAAATGTCAACTTTGAATAGTTGCATTCACTGCCTGCTTGCAAAATATTAAAAAGCCAGATAAAGACAATAGGACATATCAAACTTCCCACATCCAAAAATAAACAACAAAAATCAAAGAGGCCTTCGAGGGATATTAACACACAATGACACAGTAAATATCACAATTCAAAAAGCACAAATATTGACAGGCAGATTCTCCATTGTGCTGCAAAATGAACATTTAACAGCACAGCACTATGACAATGCCAATTCTGACTCATCCATTCAAATTTTTAGTTAACTTTTACCAACTTGGACATTGCGATTTTTGTTCCCTATAATCCATCTTGCTTGAATCATGATATCCTATTCAATTGAGATTCCAACCAACAAATAAAGATTGTCAATCCAAAGGAAAAGTTTAAGATAACAAGACTGAGATTACCATATAAAATGATGAAAATGAGATAGTTATGTGTCATTCCACTACATTATCAAGAATCTTCAAGCACAAGGGAAGAGGTTGGACAAGCTAGAAGCACTTACGGTGTACAATTACTTTATCGGGAAGTTTCTTCACGAATTGCTCTGCAGCATACTTCCAGTCTGAAGAACTGCACACAAAATTTCCACTTTAGTGTTTCCACACAGTTGATTATAATGCAAGGTACGAATCAAACTCCTTATACGCAGGGACACAATAGAAATTGAATTTAAGCTAATGACTAGTGAGAGCAACAGCACAAAATAAGAATATAAACAATAAGACATCTACTTTTACTTGGAAAATGAACTTACAGGATAGTATACTTCAGAAAATCAAGTATTAAATAGTTTTCTTCCAACTTTACCTTTTGTCTATTGGCATCTCCATCAAGTAAGCATTAATTATTTAGAAAATTGATAAAAAGGGTAATTTAGTCAATTATAAATTTTTTCCTAGAGTTGAGATGGTTCAATGATTTCCTTAATTTTTCTACAACTCAAAATGTGCTACTTTTAATGAAACCAAGGGATTAATTTTTCCATTTTCATATTATCTAGAGGAGCTTGCCTTGATCTTCTAATTTGTATAAGTTATGTACTCCACTTCTACAATATTTTTTTTTTTCAATTGAAAAAACTAGGAAATGGATATCAAATGGTGACTGATACACTAATTTCTCATAACGCTCCACCAAGAAATAGATCTATTATTGCCATTTTAAAAATATCTTTATTCAGTAACCAATAAATAAGTTATCAACCTTAGAAAATTCCATATCAGAAAATATTGCATTTTATATTCTTGTCACCATAACATGATGATGATGTATGCATCCAATTCGTCAATAGCATAAGGAACATGCCAACTTGTTGCAATAAAAATAATCTATTGCACTAAAACTTAAAAGCAAATAGTGGATCGAATCCCATATTCAGTTAACCCACTATACAAATTCCTTACTGAGTCAACAGCAATCATTATCTACTTTTCTTTCTTAGTTAGGGAGCCTGTCAAGCGGGATGCCACCAAACTGCAAGGGATATGAGGAGATTAAACAAAAGCCTCACACCAATACACTGAACACCACCACCCGCTAATGTGTCAGTAGTGATCACGAATACTGACCAAGTAGTTTGTTCTTCACCCATTTGCAACCCAGAATTCAAATCAAGTCCTTGAACTTTTATTGTTATCAATTGAATTTTTAATCCTTTGATGCTTTCTCTCTGAATTTCCTTACGTTGTACAATATTGGAGTTACCCAAGTCAATGTCAACAAATTTTTTTTGACAAACCAGAGTGACAAATGTATTAAATTTCCATATCAGCTAAAGAATGAAATATGGTCTTCTTTAATCATCCATATCATAGCACCATAAAATGTTTATTCCCCTAAGGGTCCATGATAAATAGCTATTTGTGTTTGAATTTGCACCATATTGATTTTCTTTTAATGATTTTACACTTGAAAGTCAAATTCAAATATACTTTCATTTCAAATGACTATTTATTCAATGGGTCCTAAATTAATATCATTATCACCTATAATTTATTGCAAATATCACCAATTTGTACTCAATTTATTTGTTAAGCTGGTCTCTACATAAGCCAACTCCATTGCCCATCTGTAATATCGCATCCAACAAGAACTTAAGCTAAAAGTTCCAGAAATCAAATGATAAAAATAAAATTCAATACTCCATTACAAAATTGAGTAAAGCCAGAGAAACTAATCTTCCCAAATGAAAAAGCACACTTCACGCATGCCATGTTTGACTAACCATTTCGAGAGAGAAAAAAAATTCAAAGTCCATTGATTCTGCATGTGCATAATTAGTGTATCTACTAATTCAAAGTCCCAAGAAAAAATTTACCTCCCTACGATTCCATTGACCATGATAACGAGATGATCTGGAGAAGCCCTCGCCTCCGCAGCCGCCGCATCAAAAACAGTCTCGCCGCCAGCATCGACCTCAATCTTAAGTTCTCTCCCATTACCCCCTTTGAAGCATCCGCCACCCATACTCCGTCTATACTTCCCCGGACCAGCCGCCGTAAATAAAAAACTACCGGTTCCAAAACTCAATTTTGATCCGAATCCTAAAGGAACAGAACAGAAAAACCCACGGGAAGAGCGAGGACTGAAGTTCAAAACGGCGATTTGCTCCGGGGATGGAATCAGGGAAGTAGCGGCTATCATATGGGGCAGAGAATCATCTAGTGATCAAAGATTACTGTAACTTAAACCAGAAGCTTGAAAAGGAAAGGAAATTAGTGTATTGGAATTGAATTCTCGAATGTGAGAAATAATGAAAGGAAAATAAAAACGTGGAAAAATGAAAATCTTCAAAAAGGAAGGAATGCCAAAAAAAAAGGCCGAAAAGTGTATATTTCTATTGAAAAAAAGAGCAAGTAACAGTAGAGATTCGAAGGCGCCAAGAAGAAGAGCACCGGCGGTTACAAGGAGAGGTTGGAAGGTCAAGATTTTAGTAATTTTCCAAAAATCGAAAATTATTAAAATCGATGGATAATATAGTGTAATAATTTAATTGCTGGAGATATTTAACACTCCAACCGTTTATTTTAGGCTGGCCAAGATCCGGTTCGAAATTGGACCTGAATCAGTCTGAGAGTATTCGATTTTAAATCAGAACCATTTTTGCAGCCAATCCTGCCATCGATTCCGAGGACAATTCCAGCTATTTTCCCAGGAAAAAAGAGAAAAAAAAACATGTTGGAATCGGCGGAAACTAAAATTTGTCTAAAACCGACCACGTCTGGACCGATTTGAATTTGAGTCAATGAGGTCCAAAACCAACGGCTCAGTGAAATAGAATCGGTGATACCAAACTGGCTGGCCCGGCAAATGTGCATATGGACCGACCTCATGCTTCATGGTTAATAGGAGCAACCGACCATTAACGCTTTGTTTGGATGAAGAGAGAGGTAATAAGAAAGTATGGTAAATTTTTTGTTTTTATGAAGAAGGTATGATAAATGAAATTTTAATAATATTATTTTATTTAGCTGTTGATACAGTAATGTTAAATATGATTATTACGAAAATATTCTTGTCATGGTAGATCTATAAACATAATTTCGAATAATTTTAAAAATTTAATTTTTTAAATTATATTTATATTTAAATTCGGCAGATTGAAAATTATGGTATTTTTATCGATTGATTTTCAATCTTTTAAATAATTTTTAAAACATCATCATCTCTCTCAAAAGAAGAAAAAAGTCATGATCCACCGCGACAAAGCACGGGATGTTTTGCTTGTTTTTACTTGAAACTCAAGTCCGATCATTCACTGCAATTTTCAAAACAGCATTCCATCAAGAAAGGAAGAAAAAAGTTCTCTCGAGATTGAACTTTCCCCAAGATTTCTCAGGAAAGTGTATGGAGGATATTGATGGGTCCATCAAAGCTTGCAAAGCTACGTAAAGAGAATGTTGCAGCAGCTAAGCTTGCTCTTGAAGAATCGATTTGCTCTTCTTCAAGGTAATTTTTTTTGTTGATATTTTATTATAATTTTGTCTGTTCAGATTTTGTTTTTTGTTAAATGGGTTTTCATTTTTATAATTGATTGATGATTGAGTTTTTTTTTTAATAAAAAAATTAAAATTAAATTAAATTGCGTTAAAAAGTTTTCAACTTGACTGATATTTCAAAGAAAAAGAAAGATCAGAGATTCTTAGATGGCAGTTTTATATTAGATATTCATATTTGTCATCTTCAGAAGTTATTATTAGAGAAGATATGGCTTCTTTTCTGCAATCTCTATTCTGAAATAATTTTAATTTCATAATTGCTTTTTTTGTTGATCTAATTTCAACATCCAAGAGATTTGGCTCCCTGTTTTCATTCATTTGGCTGCAAGTACTGGACTTCAGCGTGGAAGGCATTGTCACCTAAAGTATTAGACGACGTTGAGAAGCTATTTCGCTGTAAGAGTTTTTCTTCCCACCACCAAACTGAAGTTGAGGAAGGAAGCATTAGCTTTATTTCGGTTTCTTTAGTTTTCCGAATAACTACCTGTGGATTTGGATTCTGTACTTCGCTTCGCTTCAATTTGACTATTATATAATTAGATTTTAATTTATATTTTATAGTCATTTCATTAGCTTTATGCTTTTATTAAGTTTAGTAAAACAATAATGTTGCCCTGCGGAATGTTTTTTTTCTTTAAAATGGAAGAGTAAAAAAGTTAAAAAATTATATTTATTTTTTTGGAAAGAGTGATAGAATGGATAGTAAAATATGCAAAAGCCATATTAAATAGATATTTTTTTCAACAATTATAAATAATTGGTATTTAATTATTTTAGAAGCTATTTGAGCTGCATGATTTAAGATAAAATAATTTAAATTGTACAATTAAAAATCTTTTAGGTATAAAAATTATGTTTTAAACACTAATTTAATTAATCAAGAAAAACAGATGATTATTAAATATAATATGGTACTTATGCGTATTTTTTGTTAATATAAATATTTTATTTTAATCATCTTAAAGATATTGTGTTTATTTTATTTGACTATTTTATTTTTATTTCACATTGTGTTCTCAAACTTTTATTTCTATTTTAAATAGTACAACTTTGTTTTTATGATAAATATAAAATTCATATTTAGTAATTTTATTTTATCACTTTTTACTATAAAATTTTTTTTATGTATTTTAAAATTTCTCTGATTCTATCTATTAAGAATTTTCGACAAAATTCGTTGTTTTGGTAGTTATTAGCTGTTTTAGTAGTGTTTAGCTGTTAGCTATTTGAGTAATGTTTCATAAAACGTTAAAAAGTTAAACGTTATATGAATTAAATTTTTATAAAACGTTGTTATATTAACCTCTAAAAGTTAGTTCAAACACCATATTATTAAACACTATAAGATTATGTTTGATTTAATGTAATACAATATGTAACGCACTGAAAAAATATTTGGTAATGTAATTAAGAAAACTTATGGGATGTAATCACTATTCAATTTTTATATTTATTTATATATATGTATTATAATTAGCACATCACCACCATCACCACTACAACTATCACTCTACCACCATCGCTAACACTACAACCACGGCTTTACCACCACATTATTATTAATAAAAAAAATATTTGAATCAAAAGTTATGCATTGTATTAAGCTATCACATACTATTTAGACCTATAAACCATTTAGACAGAAAAATATATAAATAAACTGGACAAAATATAATGTAACAAAATAAAAGTTAAAGTCATTGAAAATATTTTTTTTTACATAATTTTACATATTTTCGTTGAATAAATTAAATTAGAATATAAAATTATGTTAAATTTGATTTTTTTAGTGATTTTTCATTCAATCTTCCCATTCATATAACAATAACAAGATAATTAATAATGATATGATAATAGTGGCGGTGGTGATGGTGGTTGTGATGATGGTGGCAATAGTGGAGTGGTGGTTGCAGCAGGTGTTGGTGGTTACAATGGTGATTGCATTGGAGTGGTGGTGGTGATGGTGGTTGACGGCAATAAAATATGCATGTGATTCACCTCTCAATTTAATTAAAGTTAGTTGCATTTGATTATAAAAGTTTGAAATAAAATCCCATTTTCGTGATTTTCTTTCTTTGATTGACTCACCCTTTTGATAACATCAAGATCTTTGTTTTAGGCAAAGAATGGATCAAATCATGGTCCAATTGATGCTTTCATCAACGAAAAAGAAGGCTCTTGAAATCAATAGGTTGAAAGTCCAAAGAGTTGTCCAAACCAAAGAAAATCCAGTAAGTTGATAGCCCAAAACGTGGAGCCTAAAGAGAGAAGAAGAAGTTCAATCGGAAGAACCTGGACCTATGCAGTAACAAGACCTGTGAAATGATCTTCTGACAAAGCTCATGAACCAGAACTGTGTCGTTTTGAAGGAGCATTGTATTCGATTTTTGATGAAGCTTCCCTTATATTACTTTATTAATTCTTTTGCATGGATTGGGCGATGCAAATCAAATTGTGCAAGTGGATGAAGTGGACAAACCTGAACCAAGAATCAGAAGCACTATATAAGTAATGAGATGGAAAAATTTGAGGGTTGGACTCTTTTGGCATTTAATGTGCTGCACATGTTAGAATATAGAGCAAAGTGAAAACCAATCAAAGAGAGGACAACAACCAAAAAGGAATAGCAGCTGATTACGTTATTACAACACAAAAAGAAGTGAGAGGCTGGGATTATTTTACAAGCTTGGAAAGTAGGATACCGAGGCCAACCACACAACAATTTTCGAAGTTTGATATTGATGTCTCTTTCTGCTTTGGTGTATTTTACCGATATTTGTAATGATGTTTGGCTAAATATCTAGATTCGAGATTTTTTTATTAATTTAAAGTGTAATTTTGAATAGTTTGACTTATATTTAAATGTAAAAATATTTTATTTAATGTATTTGAGCTTAATGTATGTGAATGTATTAGGCCGCATGTTTGCATGATTTTGGATTTGCTTGTCTGGGTAAAAAATTGACAAGTTATATCGGATTACACATATTAAGCCTAAAATTTCAGGGCTAGAGATAGACTAAATTCTTTGATGATAAAAAGAATTAACACTGGCTTAATTAATTTTAATCGTATTATGCTACAAGAATAGATGTCATATAATTTTAGCATTCTATTTAAACTCAAGAGAGAAAAATGGAACGGGCATCAAACTTACGTCGAACACAAGCAACCATCTTTTTGAAACTTTTTGCTTAGTTAATAACCATCTTTTTATGTTTCTTAGGTTCCCATTAAAAGGAATGAAGAATAATAAAAACAAAAAGCATCAAGCCTAAAAAACTTGGAGAGGTGACCTGTGGAAAGAGAACGAACACACACTGCCACGACGAGAGAAGTGGTTTTTACCTCTGTCTCAGTCCCGTCCACGGTCATTGTTGCGTTGATGGCGTTTGAGCTAGAAGATGTTAAAAAAAAAAAAAGAAAGAGAAAGAAATGTCATGGTGATAAAAAATTGCAAATACGTGATTAGAAAATTTTAAAATTTAAAAAACATTTGAAAGTGTTAGTTATTATCATAAACTATAAACTATTAATATTAAATTCTAAATTTTTTAATGGCAAATCAAATAAATAGCTATAATTAAAAAAATTTAAAAATTTTGAAAAATGGAAAAAGAAAATACTCAAATAATAGCGCGTCAACTTAAAGAATATTTTTTTATTGAGGATTATATATAGAGTACACACCACATGAATATTTTATATATAAAATAAAAAAGTGAGAGCGGTCATTTCATTATTTTCGAAATCGAAACTACAAGTTAGAAATTGGTAGGAATTGAAATTAAAATCATAAGGAGTCGAAGGTGGAACCAAAGTTTTGCAATCTGATTCCAGTTTCAACTTTTGAGGAACTGACAGTTTTTCCAATCGATTGAAACCAATGGTTCCACCTAGTTCCAACAACCTTTTTCTATTTTTTTCAAATATTTTTATGAAATCCCTAAATTAATATTCCTAACAACTATATAACAACTAGTTTTAAGAGAATTAATGGAAAGTTGATTTTTTTGGAGTTATTATAAATCAGTGTTCTGAGAACCGGACCGGTCAGTGAATCGGTGAAGTTAGAGGTTCACCGAACCGGAGGGTTTGACCAGACTCAATACGGTTGAACCAAATTTTTATATATAATATTTTTAAATATATTTATTAAATAAAATTGAAAATATAGGTTAAAAAAAAGATTTGAACTCAAATAAAAAAAATTTTCAAGTTCGAATTTTACAAAAAAAAATAAAAATTAGTAAATAATTTAAAAAATAAAATGTTAATAAATATAAAATAAACAATTAATTACCATAAAACATATTATTATTTTTATTTAATTAATATATTAGGATTTGGATTTATAAATAAAAAGGCTCAAAGATTAAAAAATTAGTGGGCCTAAAGGCCCAAATTTAAAAAAAAGCCTATTATTTCTGAAAAATACCTAAAATTGAATCAAATTAGTTTTTTACCAGTCTAGTTTGTCGGTTGGATTTTTGACTGATTTTGATCGGCTCACTTCGATTTTTTCACTATCCGATTTTTCAACGCAACTCGGACAGGACCACAGCCTGGTTCCAGATCGAACTGGTCAAATTGGCTGGTCTAGTCCGATTTTCAGAACTATGTTCTAAATACATCTTTTGGTTTAAAAAAAATTAATTAAATTCAAATCATATTTCTGAAAAAAAAAATTAAGTTTCAGTCCTTTTTCTTAAAAAAAAGTTTAAGCCCTTTTTTCAAACAAATAAATTAAGTTAAGCCTTTTTATTAATTTTTTTTAAAAGGGTTATTAATTTTTTCTAAAAATTATTTCACAAATATGTAAATTCTAAATTTTTACAAAACAAATATCCTTAATTTTCGATTTTATAATTATGTGATTTACCAAAAAATAATCAAAGAACCAATTGGAATCATTGATTTTGAGACTATTCGATTTTAAACTGTCAATTACCAATTTGATTCCATATTTATATTTTTTAAAATTGAAACAGATGGTTTCGATATGAAAACTAAGTATGTATTATTATCAAATTTTGTTATTTTCCATGCGCAATAAGTCTCTTACAAAAATTGAGGTGATACCAAAAAACTTTTTGCCACTCGAATAAAAATATTCATTTTTAGCCATCTTTAATTGTTAAGCGTTACAGTGTGGGTTCTAAAATTTTTTCGGTTTTATGATTGGCAGGATGACTCAAATAACCTTTTGTACACTCAGGTTAGATGTGCAGTCTGCACGCGTAACGCGTGCAGGTCCTACAATTATTGATTCATTTCATCATTCAATTTACTCATAATTATTAAAAAAAGAAAACAAAAATTTTAGTTTGTCTCACAAAACTTAGACAGCAATGGATAATTTATCTAACAAACAAAGTATCACTTAGATGATAAGCGACTTAAAAAAATGAGAATATAAATTTTAAATTTTGAGAATTATCTTTTTAGGAAGGTTAAAAGCTTGTTTATTATGTGATTTCGCTTTCTGTTAAAAAAAAAATATATAATTTATCTAAAAATTTAAAAAGGGTGTATTTAATTAAATATCTCTTAGATTTTAAAAAATTTTAAAATTTCAATGCTATTCAATTTAGATATTTTAGAGTATTAAAATTTTATAGTATTCAATTCATATTCTTATAAAATTCATACAAATTTGATGGTATTTAATTATGATTTTTGAAAGTCCATACAAATTTTATGGTATTCAAAAAATTATTGATTTGGAAGGAATTTATAAAATTATTTAGTTCATTAGATTTTAAAGTGTTATGTATAAATAAAAAAGTCGTTCACAAATTCATCCTCCATCTCAAAGATTTCAAAAATCTTTTAAAATTTAACAGACTCTTGATCTAATACATTTCTCAATAGAACGAAAGCGGAGCAGTACCAACAAATTTTAAATTATCTGTATAAGTATCCGTTAAAATTTTATTATCTATATTCATTCTAAACCCGTTTAAATACATATTTAAAAATTCATATTTGAATCCGTTTAAATATTTACTATCAGTATTCGTCCAAAAATCCATTGAAAGTATTTCTCAAACGGTCAAAGTTCTTATGAGTTTTAATTATCTAAATTTCAAACTTAATTAAAATATATTTTTTACTAATAATAAATAGGGTACCCATTGCTGAACCCGTTTAATATAACGGTTAACAAGAGTGGGATGACCGTCGACAAAATTGGTCATTTTAGACCTTTCACTATCGGTGGCAATAAGCTTTTAACAAAGAAAATAATGATTTTAGAGAAGATGATGCATTTTACTTTTTAATCCCTCATTATTTTTCAATTTTTTATTTAGCTTTAAAATCTTTTAATTTATTCAATTAGATTTTAAAATTAATTTTGGTTGAATTATATAAAAATCAGTGTAATTCCATCGAAGTTAATAAAAATTTATAAAAAAAGTTACACTAATTCCATAAAACTTTATATAAAATTCTAATAGAATATGTGAAGATTTTAAAAAATCTTTCAATTCGTCGAACTCAAAATTTTTTTTAAAATCTAACATAATCCTAATTCAATACAGCCTCTAAAGTCTATACTAGATGAACAAAAAAATCCTGTCTCCTGGCAAAAAAAATTCTTTAATATTTTCAACTAATAAAATTATTTAAAATTTTAAAATTAAAAGGAAAAATATGTAAATATGTAAAAATATTAAAATAATTTTTAAAAATTACAGAAATAGTGGTCTCTTTGTTTTAGAAAATAATTAAAGGAAATATTTCCTTAAAGAAATTCTAGAATTAGAAAAAAAAATCTGAAATATATAAAATATTTTGTTTAAATAAATATTTTTTTATATCAATGAAATAAAAAATTTATTTTACGATATATTAGAAAAAATTTTTAAAAGAAGGATCAATTATGAATTACCTAAACAAGGGCCACGTTTCTGTTCTAGAATCCTCTTTGGGTCACACCAATGTGCAATAATACGAACAAAAGAAGATCACGGGAGTAACAGAAAAAACTAGCTCACGAGACACCTTCAATAATAGAATTAGATACAAACAGAAAAAACTAAACAAAATGTTTGAAGTTGCAACACTCTCTCACTGTCCACCACATTAATTAATAATAAATAAAAAACATATCTATCTTATTTCAATAATAATAAAAATACCTTTCTTTTCTCTTATTTACTAATTTCTATCGCAATTAAAATTATTTTCAAAACAAATTTCATGTCTTTTTATTTAAAAAATTCAAAAAAAAAAAACTAAATATGAATCATGAGTTATAAATTGTCTCAAACTATAGAATATAAACATCTTTTAATCTTCCAGTAAAATGCATTTTATGTTTTCGGATCTGTTCAGTTGGTGGCATTTAACTGTTAGCTATTTGAATTGCGTTTCATGAAACGCTAAAAGTTAAACATTACATGAATTAACTTTTCATAAAAAGCTACCATAACATTTAAAAAGATAGTCCAAACCTTATGTTACCGATTAATTTTTTAAGCAGCGTTCAACATTTTGATTAGTCAAAACTCTAAAAGCTACTCAAAAAACTATTACCGAACACAACACAGTTTTCATTTTTACTGGAATTGAGGTCGCTTACCATTTCAATTGACACTTTATTAGTAAATTATATATATTTTTATATATATTTTTTTTACAAATAAAAATATTCATTTATTCCTAGCATATAGTAAATTTGTATATTTCCAGAAAACAATTTTCGACCTTAATACACAAAACACAATGATTCCACCCTTTTGTGTCTTGTCTTCTTCAAATTGACATATAAAAGAATTAAGTCCTCTAAAGTTAGAAGTAGAACCACTAAACCACAAAACCACCTAATTGTCTCACTAGCAACGCTACACTCTTCTCTCTCGAAAAACAATTATGAAGCCACAATTCCTCTTCTTTCTCCTCCTCTTCATCACCTTCACTAGCAACACCCACTCAGTCTCTTCCCAACCCTCGTTTCTGCCACCAGAACCACCGCAAAAGCGACCGGATAATGAGACTATATACAAAATCTCCAAGCAACTATGCTTAGGTTGCATTGGAGAGTCATTAGAATTCTTATTTGCACATAATTTAATTAGGGCAGCAAAATGGGAGCTACCTTTGATGTGGGATTTTCAGCTAGAGAAATATGCAAGATGGTGGGCTGGGCTAAGAAAAGCAGATTGCCAATTGGTCCATTCTTTTCCAGAAGGGGACTTCAAGTTAGGAGAAAATATATATTGGGGCAGTGGGAACACGTGGACACCACGTGATGCTGTTAGTGCATGGGCTAGTGAAGAGAAATACTATAGTTATGAAACAAATAGTTGTCTTGAAGGAGAAATGTGTGGGCATTATACACAAATTGTTTGGAAAAGTAGTAGGAGAATTGGTTGTGCTAGAGTTGCTTGTGATGATGGAGATGTGTTTATGACTTGTAATTATGATCCTCCTGGTAATTATATTGGTGAAAGGCCTTACTAATTAATTAATATTATACTATAATTAAGTTTAATTAGGTGGTTTTGGATTATAATTACTGTGACATTTGTATCTTAATTACTTAGATTAATTGCCTAGTGTGTGTGTGTGTGTGTGTAGATATAGATAGAGAGAGAGTTAGTAGGCAGACATGAGAATGGACTATCATAATGTTTGGTGTCACTAGTTGAATAAGATTATTATTATTACTACTACTTTTCTAGTTTATTATTCAGAAAATTAAAATTAACAATATATAATGCATTACTAACTAGTTTATAACAATACCATTAATATGTAAATCTTTTATTTACTTAATATTTTATATTTAATATAATATATATGGATATTAATAATTAATACATATCATTCTCTTTGGATTAATAGTTTAACAGAAAATGCCAATCACAGGTGGTATGGTTAGTCTCCTCCTATATATAATGAGTGAAAAGTCTAGAGTTTGAGTTCTATTGGCATACATAAAAAAATAAAATAAAATAGAGTGGCGTCGCTAGAGCAATTAAATTGATTTTATTATGCATGAGGGAGACAAAAACCACAAACCACCTAAAAGAAAATTTTTATTGATTTGATGAAATGGGAATTTTTTACCTATAAAGGATTGAAGCAATTAATTTGATAGATATTTTGAACCAATTTGAATTTGCCTTTGTTTTGCATCTTATGAAAAAGATTTTAAGAATCACAAATGAATTTTTCCAAGTTGCGAGCACTTTATGTAAAAAAAAGGAAAATTTTTATCTACAAAGGGCTAAAGCAATTGTCTTGATAGATATTTTGAATCTATTTCAATTTGTCGTTATATTGCATCCTATGAGAAAGATTTTAAAAATCACAAATGAGGTATCCAAAATTTTACAAAAGAGTGATTAAGATAAAGTGAATGCTATTCATTTGGTTAAAGATATTTTGCAAGTAATTAAGGATGATGGTTGGGAATCTTTATTACTTGATATATTAGAATTTTGTGGTAAATACAATATAAGTGTAATAAATACGATCAAAGCGTAGAAATTAAAATATGACTAATGTTGATCATTATCCTGTTGAGCTATATTACTTTGTGATTGATATGGAGTTTTAAGAATCTAATAATCGATGTGATTAAGTTAACATCAATTAATTTGTTTTGTCTTGATCTTAAAGACTCATTTTTTGTACTTATACTAGTAAATTGATTGAAGTTGTAAAATTTTATCCATTTGAATTTTCTCCTCTCACTTTAATTGAACTTGAATCTCTAACTTGAAAACTTTATCTTTGATATGCATATGGATAAGAATTTTTTTGAAGTGAATAAAATTGGAGGTCTTGCAAAGAAAATAGTTACTACAATAAGAAAGCATATTGTTTTTCTTTCGGTGTATTTCTTAGTCAAATTGTTATTATTTTTGTCAGTTCCTACGATCACAATGGAAAGAGCTTTTTATACTATGAAAATCATTAAAAATTCACTTTTTAATAGAATGAGTGATGAACTACTGTTTCTATAATGAAAATCATTAAAAGTTCACTTCGTAATAGAATAGATGATGAGCTACTAAATGATTATTTGGTGATTTCCATTGAAAGAATTTATTTATGAGTATTAACAATGAAGTTATTATAAATAGATTTCAATCAATGAAAAACAAATAAGGATTACTGTCTTTTTTTATATCGGGAGGATTATTGTTTTTTTTTATATCGAGGTGGTGTCCAACTATTAAAACTGACGGATATACGTAGTTTTTGCTGTGTACCTCGGGTCCATGCAAATGCCTCCTCCATATAGACTAGATAAATCTTACATATGAGATTTTGATCCATGAGCATTGGTGGGCTTAAACTCAAGCAGGAAGCAGGGGTTAATTAATCGCTTGGACGCCTTTGAGAATTGAACCTAGAACAATTGAAACTTTGTTCAGCATGATTTTCATTAGGCAAGGATTATTGTATTCAATTGTAATCAACTTTTTTTTTCGTGTATGATCAAAGATACTATCGTTTCAATCAAAATGCTATTTATGATTGGTTTAATGTATAGATAGGCCCATATATTCGCTATATAAATTTTTTTTCTTAGTTAAATACTATTTTAATCCAAACGTGAAAACACACGTGCAACCTGAAAAAAGAAAAAAAGAGAAAGAATGCTAGTTTAGGATAAGCATCATATTATTAGGGGTGTAATTCGGATGATACAGAATGGAATGACCCTCATTCTAATTTCATTCCAAATATTTTGGAATTTTAAATTATATTTCATGGCGGCACAAATAGTTTTTTAAAATTTAAAATTTTATTCCTTTTCATTCTATTGAAATTCGATAATTTTAAATTTTTTAATCAAATACAAATCTAACATATTATGATATTTTTTAAGATATAAATTTTTAAATTTAACAAGGAATAATCACCATATTTTTATATAAACATGCTAAAAAGATATAATTAAATTTTAAAAATAATAAATTAATATTACATATAACTAAAAATCAAAATATTTAGTTTTATGTATGTATAGATGGTAGATATATTTCATCGTTAACATTTAATAATTCAGTTTATATAATTAAAAACTTAATAATTAATAATAATAATAATAATAATAATAATAATAATAATAATTATTATTATTATTATTATTATTATTATTATAAAATTACCAAAAGATAATACCATTTGTATTAGGATATATCAATATATGTAGCTACCAAAATTCATTAAAACTTGCTAAATTCACAAAAAAAAAAAAAATCTACTATGAGTTGAAGTATACTAAAATATTTCAAACCATATAATCTAATAAAAAGTAAGAAAATTATAACTTAGAATCGTATTTAAATCCAAAGAAGTATATATGATTATTGAAATACATAATATACGTTAATTACTAATTAGGGTTAGAGTTAAAATATTCTATTAAACTACGTAGTATTAAATAGAAGTTTTCTTATAAAATATGAAGAATTAAAGATATTTTATTTTAATCTTTAATTTAATATTTATTTTGAAATATACAATTATAAATTAAAGAATAATAAAATAAAAATTCGGTATATGGATTAAAATATGAAAAATGCATTCCATTTTAAATTTCGTACTCTGAAATTCGATTTGGTTTGGAATTTTGATATGGATTGAAATATTCCGGTTCAAATTACACCCCTGCCTATTATTGGAAATTAGGCTTGTCATATAAGAAGCTAACTTCATCCCCACTGGCAATTGTGGAATTAACTTTAAGACAAAAATAATTTAAATCTACGTATGTGGATTCCATTGGCTATTGGCCTGCAACAACCTCTCTTTCCTTCATACTGCACATGGCCTTGGCCCAGCTCCTTTTGCTGCCTCTGTTAGGTATAGAAACTAAAACCAGCTTGCTCTTGGTCCCTCTTTGGACTTCTGTGATGAACTGATGGATGCACCATTGCTATGGAAATGCTTTTTCAAAATCATTTTTCAGATTTTATTAAAAAAATTACAGTTTAAGGAATTTTATCCCATTAAAGACACAGAGGAAACTCATAAGAAACGGACTTTGCAGTACTGTTTACATGAATTTGTTGTTTCCTTCCAAAAAGAAATGAAGCAAAAGATTACAACTTGGAGATTAGTGTCTATCAAGAAAAGCCGTAGACATAAATACTTACTTTACTGGATATATACTAGAAATAGCAGCAGCACAGCACTGCTTATAAGCTTTTCTTCTTTCTTCTTCTTTATTTTCCTTTCAAGGAAAATGATTTCGACAGAAAAGAAGAACTTACATCACGACATTAATTCACCAGAACAATCTACATATATAAATATTATTAAAATGTCATACTCTCAAAAAAAGGAAAAAAAAAAAAGAACAACTTGCAAAATTTCATTAATAAGGCCTCTCTCCTATGTAGTTGCCAGGAGGATCATAATTGCAAGTCATAAAAACTCCTCTACCACCAAAACAATTAACTCTAGCACAACCAACTCTCGTTGTTCTTCTCCAAACAATTTGCGTATAATGTCCACATTCTTGATCTCCATTACAAGAATTAGACCAATAGTTATACCATTTCCTCTCCGCTACCCATGCAGTGACTGCCTGTGCCGGACTCCAGCCGGTGCCACTCCCCCAAAAAATATTCTCCCCGTAAGGCCCATTCGAGTGCCTCAAGTCACAATCCTTCCGCCTTTGATTAGCGTACCACTGCGCGTAGCGCGCCAGCCTTGTATCCCACATTAATGGTGGCATACGCAATGCTGCTCGCGCAGCATTTTGCGGAGCTAAGAATTGGCTTGCAATGCTGAGATATCTAATTCTTTGCTTAACAATGGTGGATTCTGCGGCTCTTGATACGAGGAGGAGGAAAATAAAGGTGAGAGTAGCACAGGAAGAAGTATCCATTTTTGGAGTTAAATTTAAGTTAGAAGGTGATATTGCAGAAGGGAGAATTTACATTTATAATTATGAGAAATTGAGGAATAGTTGGATTAGAAAGAGGGTACAAAGTGTCAAATTTATGGGGTGGCACCCATGTTCGATTATGATTGCCACATTGTTTTTGTGGGGGACAAAGGCTTCAATAACTATAACTACTTTTCTATGACTTCATTATTATATATTTCAAAGGAAACCTTATTGTTGAATTTTATATTTGATGGTTCCACCCTATATTTTCCAACAAAGGACGCAGATAAGACATAAAAAGAAAAACAAGAAATAGGCTAGCTAAGTAATATATTTAATCTATTATCATCACCTTTTCTTTCTAACTCAATTTTATAATTAGTTTAGGTGTTGGTAGACCTTAACTTTCCAATTTCACAATTTTTAACACTACTCAATTATTATTGAGCTGCCAACTTCTAACACATTAAATTATACAAATCTCAGGAGTACTGAAAATGGTTTATAGTTTTTGCTGTTTCAGTAAAGTGTGCTTGTCGAGATCAAACCTGTGTTATCAATTTTACAGACATTCAGGTGGTTTATCATTTCAATCAATACATTGTTAATTTATTCAAAGACTCCTTTAAACACTTATAATATATACTGATAATAAAATTATTAAGGAATTCAGATATGAATATTTAAATAGATATTAAAATAGATTTGCAACGAGTATAAATAATAAAATTGTAAACGAATATGACTACAAACAGTTTAAAATCGACAGATGCTCGTTCCGCTTCTATCCCTATAACGTGGAAGAACAAATATATATAATTTTCCATATTTTGCAGGTTATTTTGTTTACATATTTGTGGTTTTCTATACATCAAAATTTTTGAAGAGAAAATTAGTAGGATTTAGAATCTCGTAAATTCTTTGACATGAATTAAATATTCGATTATTTAATTATTAAGTAATTAAATAATTTATTTTTGAATGTATTATAGAAATATATTTGGCAGCCACAATAAACATAAAATAAAAAAATTATAACCTTTTTATTATAAGATATCGCTTGTATATTTAATAAGCAGCAGCTGCAGGCCTGCGGCTGTATCTAGCCTCTGTAACTTCCAATTAAAACACGCCGCGTGGTACGCGACTTCAATGTAAAAGACGGTGTGTTGGAATTGTATAGTACGAAATACTCTTTAAGTACAGCTTGCTTGATTAATATATTCTGATTTCTGGATTTTTAAATATTATAAAAATTGTAAAAAAGGCTATAAAAAAAAATATTATCGTTTTAAAATATATTTTTAATATAAAAAACTTCATATATAACTGATATTGCCTGTATGATTGGAGGAACTGATCTAGGACACCTTCCAGTGGGACACGAAATCTTTTATTTATTTATTTATTTATTTTGCTTTTTTAGTGCTGGGACGGTAGCATATATGTAATTACCATGGTAAATATATTTCAAGTGCATTTATTTCTATCTTTTTATATTGAGGCTAAGGAGATTAACGAGTTCCCTCAAAATAAATTTTTTGTTAACTTATTTATTTTATATATATATATATTGAGTGATTCCACTTATTAGAACCTCGTTAACTGTTAACCTAAATATCTTGTAAAATTACTTTTTCAGCATTATAATTTAAAAGTTATTTTTTTATCAATATAAGTATTTAGTCGGTTTGATTCAAATTAAATTAAACCTATTATAAAACTATATAATATAACGGATGTTCATAAGTTTATTTAAATAATTATTTATTTATCCAAAAGTCATGTCTCTTAGAATAAAGGATTATGTCTTTTGGGATGAAAGGTTATATCTTTTAGTGTAAGGTTGTGTCTTTTAAAAATATTTTATGGTACCCTATAAATAGCCCTTAAATCCTACGGATTATGTAACCATGATTAGTAATACTAAATCAATTTCTCTTTTTCTATTTATTACATTTCTATATATATTCTCTATTTCTTTTATTTTATAACAAAACCAATAAAATATCTAATAAATAAAATTTTTATATACAAAAGTGAATCAAATCAAATTATTTAAAAAGACAAACTGAATTTATTCACTTCGATTTTTTAAATTTGATTTACCTCATATTTAATCATTTTAATTTTTAAAGAGTTACTGAAAATCAAATTGAATCAAACTTTTTTAATTCTAAAGTTGTGTAGATTTTATCAATTATTGCCTAGCCCTAATGCAATGCATAGTAAATTTATTTTTTTATAAATTAAATTTATTTTTAATTTTCAGTTCAGCTAAACATATTCTATCCAACCTTTTCAAGAAAAGAAAAAACATAATCTATCCAATGAAAAATTTCGGAATTCATAATTAAAAATTAAAAATTATTTGCTTTGTAATGGAATAAAGTAGTTGTAACCCTTAGATTCTCTTCTTATTTAATTTATTATTCCCTTACCATTTCTAAAAATTAATTATATAAATTTATATATAACCTTTGAATTGTCTAAGGTTGGGAGCGGTTGTTAGAATATTTGTAAGAGTGTATTAAATTATGCCCGAATCAACGGAGCAATTGAATGGCCTAAATCAACGGGTTGGTGCATAGAACAAAGGATGTCAAAGTCTTGAATAATTTTTCATGAAAGATTGATTAATCGGGATATCCACCGTCGGATATTGTGTAATTCCCTTGCTGGCTTGCAGACACTTCTTAAGGTGGGACAGTTGGTTTAAAAATTTAAGGCGAATCGATATTATGACCTTTGATTAAGGATGGATGAGTCGTTACCACCACTCAACCATACCCCCAAATTTCTTTAAAAGATAATTTAAATGTTATATTATCAAATAGTGCTATAAAAAATAACGTTTAACATTTTAATCGGTCTAAAAAATATTTAAAAAACAGTTGTCGAATATAGTCTTAATCTTGAGAAAATAAAAGTTTTGGATTTTAATATTTTATTATTAAATTATAATTATTTTAATTATATATATGTATATATCCATCTTTTTTAAATCTAGCTTGGCTTGATTAGTGATGCAAATAGAATTTTTACTTAGAGAGACCAAAATAAAATTTTGGAATTGTTGTTTAATATGTGTTGGATTGGAAGTAACTCAGCATCTAGCAGACGACTTATCGTTTAATAAGATAACAAACCAACTGTTTTTAAATTTCTAGACTAAGAATACATTTGACTATTCTAAGTAAGGAATGACAAATACAAATCCTATATATAATAATAACAAATGGAGTGATTGAAACAAGCAAAACATGATGAGACAATTTAGGTTCTTTCTTACAATAGCAATGAATGTAAAATATTCATATATTGTCTTATGAATTGCTGAAAGAATGCCAGCCTGTCCAACACTCTTTTTCTATTGGCTGAAATATATTTAATATTTTACTTTTACAAATTATTATTGGTATTTAAGTATATTAATGTGATAAAATAAAATGCAACAGTTTGAAGCATCTCTTTAAATCAAAATGCAACAGTTTGAACTTAAAACACCAAATCAATCAAGGATAGGAGTGTAATTTTTACTATTCATTGGGGACAAAAAAGATCGAACGGTAATAATTTTTTTAAAACACTTTTATAAATTGACTTGACTGAAACCTTCCGTTGAATTAAATTAGTGGTTTCGATCAATTTTGATTCATTTTATCATTTCAATTTGATTTTAAGTTCAATTGATGAATTTTTAAAATTCGACTCAATCGAATTTGACTGAAAATCGACTACTGCACCAAGTCAAAATGAGTGGATTTAATTTTTTTTTTCAATTTAGTTGGTAAGTTTCACACCCCTACCCATGAGTGTCAATCAAACCCACTTGGTTTGGAGGTGATTTGGATTAATGGAATTTAAACATTCTATAGGTTTATTAGATTCATTCATTTATTTGAGAAAAAATAACCTAGGTTACACACAGAGACAAGGGATGTGATACATAATATCATATAAATACAAGATACAGGACATGATACGATATAAATACGGGACTCGATAGTTTTAAAAAAATAGAACATTGGTACACCGCACTAAATAAATATAATTTATTAATATTTTAAATAATAAATTATCATTTCATAAATAAAAAATAGAAAAATACTTAATTCCTTATTTCAACTTAATTAGTTAAACTCTCAAACTTAACATTATTGTTAAATATCATAGCACCATTAGTTTATTTAAAGATAAAATGATAATTTTAAAAATTTCAATATTTTCAAAAAGGATCGAATTAATCCCGACAATATTCCACATTTTAATTTATTCAATATAATATGTTAACTCCTTTTTTATAAAGCCTTGTGAATTATTTCAAAAATGGTAGAATTTAAACAACTGAATTATTTCCAAAATACCCTTCATCCTAATATAATATTAATTTAATAGTGTATAAAAGTTAGATTTTCCTCTTACTTGCTGATTATTATGATATTTGAACTACAATTTATTTTGGTATTTATTAATTTTTTTTATTCATTTAAAGGTGCATTTTGCAAAATTTATCAAAACTTTTATAATCGAAACAATTCAAATATAAAATATCTTACTTTGGACGTTGTTATATAAACTAAGAACACCAATTAAACCAAATTCAATTAATAATCAATTTTATTAATCTTATTCCGTTTTAATTTACATATGTAATTTAATAAAATTTTACTGATTTTAAATTTTAGATAATATTTAATATAATTTCATTAGATTATAGTTCTGGCTATAACTATTAGCTCTTTACTTTTATCGATGATTAGATCGAAATTGAAAGCTTTAGTGATTACTCAATTACTAAATCATTTCAAATAATTAATTATTTAAAATTAAAACTTTAAATATATTTTTACATTTTGAAATTAATAATTTTTTATTAAATCATTAAAAAATTAAATTTTTTTTTGAGATTGAGGGTTCAAACTCAAAAATTTGAACTCCTTGAAGTGTAAATTGAATATGATGTACGAATTATGATATGATTTAGTTAATTAAAATGTTTCACCAGTCATGTTATTAGAAAAATGAAATTTTGACTAATTATTTGGAATTAATTTGAGTGAAAAATTTCATAAATGTGAATTGAAAAATAATATAAATGTGAGTGATTTTTATAAATTTTTATAATCTAATTTCGAAGCACCTCCGTTGTTAACGGTATGGGCAGAATTAGGCTTTAACGGTCTCAAACCAATTTAACTAACATCTAACTTCATCAAATGATCCTAAGATTTCCTAATGATCAGTCTGTTTTTCCGCATTCATTAGTCATTCATCCCATTTTTTACGTAACAAACAGAGAAATCTTAGGATCTTAAAAAGACGCTTTCAAAAATCTCCATTTCAACCTTTTCAATTACTCACAATGCCACGAGACAATACTGCAAGTAAACATATTGCAGTGCTTGCATTTCCATTCGCCACCCATGCTGCGCCACTCCTCAGCCTCATTCGTAGGCTATCTGCGGCGGCTCCGGCAGCCAATTTTTCTTTCTTTAGCACCGCACAATCGAATAGCATGATTTCCAATGAAAATGAGAGGTGCGAAGCTATAAAACATTATAATGTGGCGGATGGGACACCGGAAAACTACGTGTTTTCTGGTAATCCAGGGGAGCCGGTGGAGAATTTTATCAAGGCGACGCCAGGGAACTTTCAAATTGCCATGGCGGAGGTGGTGAGAGAGACTGGAAAGGGATTTAGTTGCATTATTACTGATGCATTTTTTTGGTTTGCAGCGGAGATGTCGGCGGAATTGCATGTTCCGTGGGTGGCGTTTTGGACCGCCGGTCCACTTCCCGTCCTCATGCATATTGAAACGGATCTAATCCGAGAAAAATTGGGAATTGAAGAACTTGGATTTAATGGTAAGTTTTGTTAGTTTATTCATTACCTTTTGCTTTCGCCTTCCATTAAGTGCCAAATCTCTGTCCATTTCAGGACTTGAAGGAAAAACAGTCGATTTCTTTCCCGAAATTTCTGCAATACCAGCTATTCACTTGCAGGCGGAATTGATCCCAAAAGAGATAAAAGAAGTTATGCAAAAAATGTTATACAAAATGGGATTAATGTTACCACTAGCAACTGCACTTGCCTTAAACGCATTTGAAGAAATGGATACTTCTGCCACAAAAGCACTCAAGTCAAGAATTGACAAGGTTATAAATATTGGTCCCCTTGTCCTAACATTACCAGATCAGGTGATTTCTGATTCATATAACTGCCTAGAATGGTTAAACAACCAACAACAATATTCAGTTGTGTACATTAGTTTCGGAAGTGTAGTAACACCAACACCTCATGAACTAGCAGCATTAGCAGAAGCGTTAGAAGCGTACGACTGTCCATTTATTTGGTCGTTTAGAGGCAATCCGGAGGAGAAGTTGCCGAAAGCGTTCCTCGAAAGGACTAAGGAGAAGGGGAAAGTGGTTCCCTGGGCTCCCCAATTACAAATCTTGCAGCATAGTTCAACCGGAGCTTTTATAACGCATTCTGGATGGAATTCAGTTCTGGAAAGTATTGTCGCTGGCGTGCCTATGATATGCAGGGCATTCTTCGGGGATCAGCCTTTGAATCGGTGGGCGATCGAAAATATATGGGAGGTCGGAGTCGGGATTGAAGGTGGGAAGATTAGTAGGGATAGCACAATGAAATCTTTGCAACTTGTTTTGTCAAGCCAACAAGGGAAAAATATGAGACTGAAACTTGATGCTCTCAAAAAATATGCTTTTGAGGCTGTGCGACCACATGGTAGCTCTGCTGCAAATTTCACAACTTTGGTAGAGATAGTCACTCGGTAAACATTTACCAGATACTGACATTGTTTAAATTTTGGGATTGGTTTTGATTGATTATAGTTATTTATTTAATAATTCCACGGAAAAGAAAGAGGTATATATATATATACATATATTTAATGTTAATGCAAGCTTTACCAGTTCCCCACGTGTCTAGCAAACTGGAATAACTGCAAACCCTGATAATTGCAAATAATTTGAATTATACGAAAAATTCATGATGAGTTTTTAACCAAAGCAGCTAAAAATTAATAGTATAAACAACAGGTAAAGCACTTGTCAAAAATGTCATATTCAAACCTGTTCAAATTTCGCTTCTCAAGTCCTACGCACTCTCACTCAAATACTACCTGAACCCACTCCTACCCATGTATCACTCGAGCTTGATTTGAGTTCTGCCAGCAACGTAAGCTCCTTTGGCCCACAGAAGGAAATAAAATGGGCAAAGGAATAACAAAAAAGTTGAGAAGTGCACTTCATATGACCGCTTGCATAATAAGTGCATACCCAGATACTGCTCTAGTGCAAATAGGTGATCATTTTACTACAAAGCAGATTGTGCTAGTAAGCCAGTAAAACTGGATTGTGGTATTTCTACTTCAGAGCATCACTGATGTGGATGATTCAAGGCCTGCGAATTAAATTATAACTTCATGCAATACCAGGAAGTGATAAATAAAAAATATGACAAAATTTCAGCAAAGGAAAATTACATCAAGTTCAAAGACAAATAGTAAACTCAAACTGGAGGACAATAACCTGATTTCTCAAACATCCCGTCAGTAACAAAGCAAAACTTGGACACACATCAATGATCGATTGGATTTACAATAACTGAGAGTACCAGATGCAAGATAGAGAAAGATCCACCTAAGAACTTGCATTTGACTGAAAACAACTCAAGCACCACTCACGACCCTTTGCCCCCCTTCACAATATCATCTTTAATTGCTCTTTGAATCCATTTCACGATAAGCCACTGCACCATAAAAAATGAGCATAAAACAATGATACTATGCACCCCTTCAATTTTGATCACAAAAATAGAACTATAATTATGGAACCCAAGAACCTTTTACCTGAATCCCAAGAATGACAGGGATCAACACCTTCCCCCTGTCATTTGACTCAGATCCATCTATCAACTTCTTGTCAACTACAATGGATTTATTCCCATTTGTAGCAACCCCGATAATTTCTTGTACCAAGCTTGCAATCCAAGCCTCGCCATTTGGGAGTATCTGTAATAAAAATTATATAAAAAAAAAAGATACAAGCAATTGAACTTAAATGCGTCAAAAAATGTCGGCCCTATGCATGAGGCTCCTGAAAATTACTAATGCATTTAAACAAATAAATGTTTGATAAAAAATTCAGAGCATAGGGTCAAACCTTTTCATCATTCTCATTTTTATTGCATCTGCCACTGTTCTCAACCAAACCAACAGGAATAGCACAGTCCTAGAAGCATCGAAACCAAGTAAATAATTATTGGCAGATTGCTCAGTATAGAACAAAAGAATCATATGAATAATTCTTATTTTACACAAGCATATCATAATGATGGATGCATATGTTTCATTTTTGCAATTCATTTTTAAGTATGATTATGAGCTACCAATTTTCCCATAAAGATTGCAGTCCACCCATGAACCAAAAAATAGGCTCGTCTGCTATTGATAGTTCCCAAAAAACCATATACTGATTCATCAATCCACATCAGCAATGCAATGCAATGACTGAATATACATTTTACCAAGAACAGCATTCCATGAATCAGTTCCCAAAAGTGGATACTTTAAGGCCCTAAGTTGCAATGTTTCAGCCAAATTCTCAACCAAGTAACAAGACCTTTTCTTTGATGTTAAATGTTCATAAGTATTAAATATTAAACAGTCATTACAGGCTTCAGAGAAGGAAATCAAAATTAAATGAGAAGTTTATCTTCTCCTTTCACTAACAGGATATGCCTTAAACCCCTTTAGCAAGAGTAAAGGGGAGAAATTAGCAATCCACTCCTATCAGATCTGCCTTCTCACTTCCATAATTGCATTCAATGTTCCCAACAAAAGCTAATTGAAATATTTTTTAAAAAATGCATATAATAGAAAAATAAAAAGATTTTAGACAATTCATGACATTCCGTAGAAATATAGTTTAAATACATGAAGGTAAGAACAGAGAAATTTGCAAACACCCATAATATTTTCCACCATTTTTTTAAGGAATAATTATAAAGTAGTTTCTAAGCTTGGTTAATTTTTCTATTCAATGTCTTAGCTTTACTTTTTTATCAATCAAGTGTTTGAACTGATAAATTTTTTAGAGAAAACTATGGTTTTATCCCTATAATTTGCCATAAAATATACAACATTGCCATGCATTTTTAGAAATAACCCTAATACCAATGTTCCATCGGAAGTCAAGTTTATTCGCTCCAAAGGAGATAAGAAAGGCAGGATTGGATTACAATGAACTCGAATCCCTTCTTTAAAAGAGCGTATTCCCTTTACACTAGTTGTCCCCCTTTTGCTTCCGTTACACTGTCACATCCTTCTGTCAATTTTTTTGTACATTTTTCGTTAATAAATTACTATTTTGTCAAAACTAACTAATCTATTCCTATATTTATTAACTATTTTGTCCATGTATTATGCCAAAATTAACTAATTTATCCCTGTACTTAATGGAAAAAGTACAAAAGTTAACAGAAAGATAAAATAGTGTAATGGAGACAAAGATATGGACAAAACTATGTATTTCTGACAATGCAAGGGCAAAGTCATATACTTTGACAAAAAAAAAAGGATAAAACAGTATTTTTCCCGTTCTTTTACGATCAAATACACTTGCCTGGAATTTCTTCCCAAAATATCTAAATGAACTAGTTTACCTCAGTTCTTCATTCATTTCTCTAGATTGTCTCATTTTCTCTCTTTACTTCATTCTCTCTTAGATTTTATTTTGAAAAATAAAATGAAAATTATAAGGAAGTTTTGACATTTCATTTTAAAAAAGGAGGAGATAAGACAATAAAAAAATAAAAAAAATTGAAAAAGAGAGAGGGATGAATGAAATTGATATTTACATATGCTGTCATTTATCGAGTAATATTGCCTAACTGTAATTTTTTGGCAAAAAAATTCCAGCTAAATGCATTCAATTGAAAAGATTTGTCTGCTTAGACACTTAATTGTAAGAAATAAAGTTCATGTGACGACAGAGAAAAACTAGGAGAAGTCAAGCACGAACTTGTTCTAAAGATAGTGAAGTTGACCACCCTTTTTACCATATAGATTTCTAACATACAAAAATTATATATTCTCACAAACCAAGGTATCACAATCATCAAGTTTTTTATAGGTCAAATCATAAACACAAGATCACTCACTAATCAAGCAGTCCAATATGTAGCATCGCGAAATAGCACCTCAGGAGAAGCTAGGAAGAGAAAACCTGAATTGTTAACTCTACATTTATATGAGTGTATATTATGGTAAGGTCTTGTTCTCTTTTGATCCTAATGTGCATAAATTAGCATTTAAATGTTTATGTTGGGTGGGGGGATAGATCTTATTAGGAAATTGTCAACAAGCACATGCAGCAAATTATGTATTTTTCATTTGCAAAGAATTTAGCATATACTGTATGTCCATATCCCAAATTGAAGTCGCTGTCTACTTAATTCAAAGTGTAATGAAACAACAACAGCTTTTATATATGTATATAAAGAAGGAAAAATGAACCTCAAAGTCTCGTTTCCTCAATCGTGATCCTGCACGAATAGTCTTTAAGACAGCCTCAGATCTTCTAGCCAAAAAAACATCGTAAACAAGATCATCTGGTGGGCAGAGCTGTGCATGGGTGAGGACAAGCAAACTTTTACGCCATATTTCCTTTCCAAAATTATCAGAGATAGCGCTTATTATTTGCTTATCCAAGTCATCTACTCTATATGCGTCCATGCGGTCAACATAGAGCAGAACATCAATAGTCTTGTTCAAAAGTAACCTGCATTAGTAGCAGCATACACAACTACGTTCAAACAACGCTAAGTCATAAGCAAAACTTAATCCAGAAAGCCAAAGCGTTTGCTAGGCATTGAACTTGAAACATTTCATTCAAGCAGTACCAACCGTTTAATCAACTCCAAAGCCTGGTAACTAACATAGCCACCCTCAACAAGTCCTGGAGTGTCTATAATGTTTAATGTGAATCCCGCCCGAGTTCGTGAAACCATTACAGGTCTTGATATCTCTGCCTGTAGTACAGAAAATGTGTTTATAACAAAACCAATAAAGACAGGTAATGGCCATTGGCCCTTCAATTCACAGAAAATACAATTCTGATAAGCAAAAACACACCGAGAAGGAATTCACATTAACCACTCGTTCCCCAATGAGAGAATTGACAGTGGAAGATTTTCCAACTCCGCCTTTGCCCATAACAAGAATGGTCAAAGTACTAACACCCTACAATCAACTAATATCAGAAGCAGATAAACAACTGGAAATGGATATTTGAAAATACAAAATGAACAATTTAAAATGTAACCTCTTCCTTCAATTTGCCAAACAATTCAACCAATTTGCTTTGCGTAGCAGCGGGAAACTGCTGGAACCCAACCCACTCACGAATTGCAGACCCCATTGATGCCTGAAAACAGAACAACTAAGCCAAATTAAAAGCTTAAGCACTCAATCGATACATAATCGAACAGATTAAATAAAGAAAAATGTAGCAATTTCAGAGGCAAAAGAGAGGAGCAGCAGAAATCCAATAAGTGAAAAACAAAAATTCTCCTTTACCATAAAACCCTAAACCCTAGAGATTATTCAGAGTTGAAAGAAATTCAAATGTGAAAATAGCAAATGAACCGATGGGTTAATGGGGAAGAGACAGAGGAAGAATCGCACTACCTCTTTCTCCCCAACTGCGCAGAATGCAAAGCAAAGAGCGGGGATTTGGTTTTGCCGCTGCTGCAACTGATGACCTTATCAAACCGGAGATTTTGTTGTTATGTCGGTATGTGAATTTTGGTAAAGACGTAAACGCAATGTCGTTTTGATCATTAATTTAAAATTTGCTACTTAAAAGATGTCATTGATTTCCAATAATTAATTGCTATTTTATACTATGTCATTAATTATGACTCATATTAAAGTATAAATTTGCCCAAATTTTAACTAATGTTTTTTAAAATACAGAACTAGTTTGATGACTGAGTCATAATTAAACTGAATCAACTCACTTAATTATTTTTTATTTTTTATTTTTTTATGATTATTTATGTATTAAAAAAAATAAAAACGTAAGTAATTTTGTATGAAAAGTAATAAGTATAGAATTATTTTTCAGATTATTGATCATGAAATATCAATAATAATAAGTAATTATCATTATTCTAACTAAATTAATCTATAGAAACTCATTTTGTTACACGTTCTAGGCATATTAAAGTTTAAACTATTGCAAGTTTCCTCTTGTTTCATACAATTTTTTTTGGGTTCCTTGCTTTTCTTTTTTAGGGTTCATTCTCTGAATCATGAAAAATACTACGAAACAGCTTGCTAATATGGCTGTGGAGGATGATGAGCTACCTGTCCAACAATTTCAGTCAGCCATAAATAACAAATGATTAAATAAGTTCGGATTTAGATAATTTAAAATTTACGAGTACCTTATCTCTATAAAAATATTTTAAATGGTTTTGAATGAATACAAATGGTAAAAATTTAAACGAATTTTAATGTAGGGATTTAAATGAATATTAAACAGGTTTAGAATACGTATGGATAATAAAATTTTAAATAGATTCGAGTATGGATAATTTAAAATTCACAGGTATCTACCCCTTCCATCCCTAGGGGCAGTGAAGATTTAGGCACTATTTGATAATAACTTTTCAAGCAGTATTTCGGCCTCTTTTCATTTAAAATGATCTACTTCCCAGGAACTGTGATTTTAAAAAAATTATATCCTTAGAAGTATAATTTGAATATATTTGGTATGCAAATCAACTTCTTGGGAAGTAATTTGCTTTCATACAAAACACAATAATATCCATTATATAAATTCAAGTGTATTTAGATAATAGGATAAATTGGTAAATTTATTGCACATAATTAGATAAGTGAAATTTCTTTAGCCATCCCTAAGGAACTTATATAAGAGAAGTTGGAAAATTTAGGATCTGTTCGATAAATTCAAATGTTTTGATAGTTAGTAGCTGTTTTAATAGTATTTAATTATTAGCTGTTTGAGTAACTTTTCATAAAAAGGTAAAAGCTAATTGTCACGTAAAATGATAATTTAATTAAAACTAGTTCAAACTCTATATATTAAACATTATAAAAAATAACATTCGTTAAAATATTAAAAGCTATTTCAAAAGTTATTACATAACACAATCTTACTTCTTAGGAAGTAAAATTAACAATCCCAACCAAATAACACGGTCTCCTTTTAATGTTTTAACCTAGTGAATGCACTGCTTTTATTATTTTATAGTATTCATTAGTATAACTATTTCTAGTCAATAACATAAGAGTAGTTGATTTGGAATTTTCCTCTAGCTTTTGGGGCCGCCAAAATTGATCACCGGGTATCAAAACGGATTGGTATGTTGAGTTTGACACGAATTCATATAATATGCCATACAATTAAAGTCAACATAAATACGATTTGTTTAATAACCGTATCAAATTTCTCAACACGAGCACGACACGAAAATTAGTCCGGGAACATGAATGCGACATGTATAACTTTTCTAATATCATAAACAGATTAAGTTAGTTGTGTTGACCTATATATGATCCACTTAACTTGTTTATGATATTTTTAAAACCTATTTAACTCAAATAATATTAAAAAATAAATTTATATATATATATATGTAATATTTAGATTCTCCAAGATTCATAACTAAAATAACAAAAATTAATATAGTAAATTTTAAATAGGGTTTTAGTTAGGTAGTTCTATTTGACATTAAAATTATTTCTTTACCTAAAATAAATAGGTCACTCGCTTAACTCGCGTATCAACCCGTGACACAATATGTTTATATTCGTGTCATAGATGGGTGATCCGTTTATAATATGAATCTATTTAATCTCAATCATAATCCATTTATTTCGCATATTAAATAAATCGTGTTCACACATGTGATGACGGATTTTGCCTTCCCTAACATTTTCCACACAAAATCACAAGCCACTTTTCATCACCAGCCAATTCAATGAAGTCTCATAGTCCAAATTCATCTTAAAATACTGTATGCAATGGGTAGCAGCTGGTGATCCTAATATGATCGTTACATAACAAATATATATATATATATATATATATCAAATTGCTTACTTTGACGATTCATTCCCTTTAGACACATAGTTTGGCTTGCATTAGAACATGTTTCAAGTCTTTAATTGCTAAATTAAAGTTAATTAAATGACTAAATATATAAATTCACTCTTGAACTTTGCAATTTTATCTTTGTATCATTTTTAATTTTGCGAATGATATATCATTTATTTGAATTTATAAATTTCGATAACATTACACACGTTTCATCACTTATATAATTAGTGTTTAAGATTTTTGGCTTTTATCTGTAGTTAGCATGACTGTTAGAATAATAATTTTCATAATTTTTAATTTTTAACGAATATTTAATTGATCTAATTTTGTAAATTAAAATATTTAATGAAATAATTTTAAAAATTGAAGTATTTAATAAATATAATTTTATAAGTTAAAGTGTTTGATACGTCAAAGTAAAAATTAAATATGTCACAGAGTTAAAATAATAAAATTGAAGGGTGAATTTATTTCGGCCATTATTTAATTAATTGTTGTATATTATTGTCCACTTAATTGTAAATACAATTTTATTTTTGTGTCATTTTTAATTTTGTAGATGATATATCATTCACTTGAACTTGTAAATTTTAATAACATTACACACGTTTCAACACTAATATCAATTAGGTAAAAGCCCGCGTTAGCACAAATTTTTTATTATTTTATTATTGTAAATTATATTAAAAAATTTTTTTTATATAAGATAAATATCTAAAAAAAATAAAGTAATCATATTATATATAGATATATATTTAATTTTTACATAAATACAATAATAAAAATATATAGATATAAAAATATAAAACTATTGTAAATAAATGAAAAAATTAAATAGTCGAATCTAAAATTGAAAAAAAAATCAAATATGAATATAGATAATTATTTTAAATAAACACTAATTTTTAAATTTTAAAAAATATCTTAAATGATCTAATAAAAATTTTCAAAATTCAATATAGATATAAATAATTATCGCAAATGAATATTAGTTTGAAAATATGATCATTATATATAATTGTCTAATATTTAGCTAATAAAATTAAAATTTAAATGAGAAAAACATTAAGTATCTCATCTTTTTAATTTATTAAATGTATTTATTTTTTAATTTATCATATGTTATTTTATTAGCTCCCTTTGTTATTTTAAATCTATTTATTAAATGTAATGCTTAGATTTTTTTTTTAATCTCCTACCTAGAAATCAAACAAATAAAATAAATAAAAGATTAAGCAAAATAATAATAATAAATAAAAACTCACATTTCATTCATAAGCATAAAAACTATACAAACAAATTGAAAAAATTCATAACATACATACTCAAGAACTAATTGTACTAAGATAAAAAGTAAGTTATCAAAATAATAAGTCCTTTTTCTACTCTTATCTTTACTCTATATCCGTTTCTTACTGCATATATTTTTCTCTATATACATATTATTTCATAAAATTAAAAAATAATGAAAAAGAAAAAAAAATAAAAGAATTAAACTAACATTACTGTAGTTGAAGTTGTATTTGTCCTTTTTTTGCTAATCAAAATTTGAAAAACAATATTAACATATGCATTGGAAAAAAACAAAACCTATAAAATTGAAATAAAATAATTAAAAAAAATGATAAAAGATAAGAATAAAACCATTGTGAAAAATAATTATTGGAAAAGGTATATATATAGGTATATTGATTAAGAAAAAAATTCAAAAATTTTTAAATTTTTAAATTCAAAACTTCAAAAGTTTTAAAGTTTTAAATTCAATAATTCAAAAATTTTAAAGTTTTAATTATTCAAAGTTTTAAATTTTAGATATAGGTATATATAGATAAAAAAATAGAAATGTTAAAAATTTATTAAAATTTAAAAAATTTATGAAAAAAAGATAAAAAGCAATACTCAAATATGGGAGTTCCACGTCAACTTTGTAAAAATTTTTTTGGTTTGAGGATTATATATATATATATATAGTGTTTAAGATTTTCCACTTTTATATGTAGTTAGTATGACTTTTAAAATAATAATTTTTAATTTTTTAACGAACATTTAATTGATTTAATTTTATAAGTTGAAGTATTAAGAAAATAATTTTGAAAATTGAAATGTTTAATACATATAATTTTATAAATTGAAGTGTTTGATAGATTGAGGTTAATGGTAAATATTACTTCTATTGAATGAAAAAAAACAAGGAGGGGTAAATAGTCAATGTATTATTGTAATAAATTTATTGTTAATGATATTAATAAATAATGCTATGACAAAAACGTTAATTTAAGATTCTATTGTTTTATTAAACGTTAATTTTACAAATAGCAAGATATGAATAATTTATTTTTATTACTTGGGAGTCAAGATGATAGGTTCTGTCCACATTGCCAGCACATTTTCCATACAACATTAAATAATGAAGTCTCATCTCATGCTCCAAATTCATCTTAATGCATGTGAGGAGCCGATGAGGCTGAATAATAAAATAACAGACCTTTGATAAAGACGGAGCCTTAATTTCTTCCTATATTATTTTTTTAATTAAATTTCTAAATTCTTTTAATTCAATTTGGTCTTTTCTACTGAACTGTATATTAAAATGAATCTGTGAGACGACAGAAAAAATATTTTTTTCCCTATTTTGCAAATTTTATATTTTAGCATTTAGAATAGTTAATGATTTATGTAGATCCGGTCTATAGTCTACTTATGATCAAATTAATAAAAAATAAAATTTTTATTAAAATTTATTCGTGATCAAACTACTGAAAAAGTAAAATTTTTATAGAAATAAAGATATTTCTGACAATAAAAAAAAAAAAATAGATAGTGGATTATACCCAATTATTTCCCTTGAAAATCTCTTAAAAGAATACTTCCATCGGTAGGCCGTGGATTATAGTTAGTATTAAGAGATTGTCAGATGATTAAATGTTACCCCTTTAATGTTGAGCTAATAGTTAGTACTCCCATTCAATTTTAATAGTTAGATCGAAGAGAGTACAACAATTGATTCTTGTTTGAGTTTTAAGATGTTTGAAGAAAGCTACGGTACAAATGACCAATCTATTTAGTCCGCCAATGATTTTATTTTTTTAATCTGAGATATTACGTATGTCTTTTTTCTGTATTATTATTTTTGTTTTTTCGAGTTTAGTAGTACTTCTGATATGTTCAATGTCAATCACATATTCATTTTTTGTGGGGTCTTTAGTTTTGGTTTCTTCGAGATTCTCAATTCCCACCTTCGAAATGCGAGGAACATAATGACTATAGTAATATCTCAAGCCTTTGTATAATATCTTCTCACCTATTATTTCTTCCAATATTCTCGTTTGCCTTAGTCACGTTAGTCTTGGAATCAAAATATGGATGCAGGAGAAAAAAAGCTAAGTCTTCAATCACCATTGATATCTCAAGCAAGAATATCAGAATCAAGAAACAGACTTACCAAAGATGAGATTATCAAAGAAGTGAAGCAGCAGCTTATCTTAGCAGGACCTCTTATATCAGTTAATTTCTTGACTTATCTTTTACAGGTCATTTCAGTCATGTTTGTTGGTCATCTGGGCGAGCTTGCTCTTTCTGGTGCTTCAATGGCAACTTCTTTTGCTTCGGTCACGGGCTTCAGCTTATTGGTAAATATTGTTTTCAAATGGATTTATTTGTGAGTATTGGATTGTATACACATTAGGATGATACTAGCTACTGTTTGTTTTATATGGTCTACAAACTAATTCCAGTTCACATCAGCAACGATTTGTCCCAACAAATTGGCTATTGAAAACAACAATGGTTGTCATCCCATTATTGTCAAATGGGTTCCGCCAAATTGTGACTGAAATCAAGTACTCCATTTGGAGCCTGTTTGCCTCCATGCCATGCCATATTGCTATGTTGGTTGGAGAAATGAAAAAAGTTAAATGCGACGTCAATTTTTTTTTATATCTTTCTCGAAACTTCCTCTGGGATTTTCTTTGAAAGTATTTGGGGAGATATTTTCATTGGTGCTAATTGAAACTTGGCGTCCTTGTACACTTACTTTGAGACGGTCTTTCTAATAGTAATCATCGTCTTTAAAGCTTATCTTTTCTCAGTGTGAAGCTTCTCAATAACTTCATCTGTTTATGATGAACAGAGAGGAATGGGAAGTGCGCTTG